>PVIU01006211.1:0-104525 GCA_004026605.1 Ondatra zibethicus | reverse complement strand
GGTGCCCTGCCCTGTTGGAAGTCCAAGGCCCACCCCCATCCCTCCTGGCCTAGGAAGGACTGCATTCAAAAAGACTCGGTTCTCAAAAAGATAATACATGCAGAAGAGATAGGTCCTGGTGTCATTGTTGATGGGTTCTCCATCTGCCAACTTTCGCCGCCACATTCAGAGAGTCTGGTTTGATCATATGCTCATTCAGGTAGGTTGGAGCTATTTTAAAGCCATGTTGTTGGAGGATATCAACAATAGTAGTTATCCAGGGAGCTAGCCGTGATTCCTCCAAATGCCCAATCATTAGATCACCCATATAAACATATAGAAACTTACAAAGAACTCTTTGTCGAAATAAGGAAAGAGGATCCTATACAAATATTGTTGGCAAAAGGCCAGATTATTGGCCATCCCCTGTGGGAGAATAGTACATTTGTATCTCTCCTCAGGTCGAGTGGTGTTAACTGCAAAAATGGATAAGGCGAACTTTTCGTAATCCTTCTCATGAAGAGGAATTGAGAAGAAGCAGTTCTTTAGATCAATTACAGTGAAGTGATACTGGAAGGGGATTGCTGGGATGCAAGGTAAGCCCCTTAAAGGGGCCCCTACTAGCTCCATACGGGCATTAACTGTTCTTAGGTCCTGTAACATTCTCTAGGTCCCATTAGGCTTATGAAATTACCTGGCGTGAGTATGGCACCAATGAAATTATCTGGCTGGCAAGTGAGAAGGAAACACAGAACACACAACAAACCCACTTATGAGTTTATTGGAGGGGACATATACAAGCCTGGAAAGTCAGTGTGCAGAGAGAGAGAGAGGAAGATGGCACATCCAGCTTTTAAAAGCTGCCTAGCACATGCGCACAGGGGGGTTGATGTGGCGACATCTTATGCAGATGATGGGGCTCACACATGCACACAAGGGCTTAGCTGACTTATACGTGGATGATGAAACCATGCATGTGCACAAGGGCTTAGCTGAGTCTTAAGTGGATGATGTAATCCATGCCACACATGGGTCATGTGGGGCCCTTTAACATCCCCGGGGGCCATTAGGCACTTCTGCCTGAGGGCTTGTCTGCACATGCATGGCCCCTTGAACACAGAAGTATCAGCCTTATGTGGCTGAAATCATTACACTTACGTATCACAAACACAGGGCTGTTCCAGGGGCTTAATGAGAGTTTTAGCCATCTTAAAAGTCTAACTGCAGGCCATCCTGCCTGAGGTGGCTAGAGTGCTGCGCAGGTATTGCAGACAATCCAGGGAGGATCAGCACCCAAACTTTAGAACTTCCCCCAAACCCCATGATAGGTGTCACAGTTATGAAATCCCAGCTTTGCAGTTCCTCCCAGAGGCTGGTAAATTTATTCTTTGCTTCTACCTATCATATTCCTTTCCCCTGGAACCACTCTTTAGTAAATTGTTGTATTAAGAAGCGACTATTTGTTGGTTTCTGACAGCTTGGCTAGCTTAGACTTGAAATAATCACACAGAAACTGTATTAATTAAATCACTGCTTGGTCCATTAGCTCTAACTTCTTATTGGTTAACTCTTACATGCTAATTTAACCCATTGCTATTAATCTGTGTATTGCCATGTGGCTGTGGCTTACCAGCTAAAGTTCCCAGCATCTGTCTCTGGTGGCTCCATGGCTTCTCTCTGACTTCACCTTTCTTTCTCCCAGCATTCAGTGAGCTGCCATGGATCTGCCATAGTCAGGCATGCCGAAACTTTCCTGGTAAGCCACTGCCCGTGGTGATACACAGATTAATAGAAATGGGTTAAATTAAAATACAAGAGTTAACCAATAAGATGCTAGAACTAATAGGTCAAGCAGTGATTTAATTAATACAGTTTCTGTATGATTATTTCAGGTCTAAGCTAGCTAAGTGGTAGGGAACCAACAAGCGGCTTCCTCCTACAAATTGTGCCCATTTTTGTTCTTCCTTCTTGTCTGTCCCTCCCCCCCCTTTCCCCTGGTCAGTTGGTTACCTGTTATGAGCTGAGGGCTTCAGCTCCAGGTTCTTTTCCGAGTAGTGCTATGAAGACTCTGTGTGGTTCTTCCCAGAGAGTGATGAATAACAAGACCAAGCAAGAGAATTGTCTTTATAATGATTCTTTACTAGCAACTTCAATATCCAATGCGTCAATGGGGTTTACAATCTTAATAGGCATGGGGATTGATGATGGGCAACACACAGGCAATTCAATGTCACAATTAGTAATCCTACTAATCCTAATACATAAAACCAATTCATAACCTTAATCTAACTTATCACTTATCTATAAAACACTTCTTAAGTTTAATACAACTTATCACTTAACATTTCCTAATTTTATCAATTATCCATAGATATCTCTTAACGTTTCATATAGTAAACATATGTATTAATACATCTATGCTCTTCTCTTAACATTTCATACATGCATTAAATAACATCATATGACCTGGTATTCTTCAGCCTTAAAAAGGACTTTTTTGAATTTCTTCAGGCTGGACGCCTGACAGCACTGGGGGCTTAACATCAAGGCTCAACCTTTGACCCTGTAGTCTGCGCTCTGGAGATAAGGCATTCGATGTCCTGCTCTCAGGCTGGTATCGGGTGCTGGATCAATCCTTGACCGCATAGTCTGTGGCCTGGTGCTAGTCTATCTCGGAATGTCAGGCCTTCCTGGACTCTGTTTTCAGGTGACAGATTCTCAGAAGACAAGACTTTAGTTCTCTGCTCTCGAGATGGCAAAGCATTCTGCCTGTGCTCAGGAAGGCAGAGTGTCTTGTCTGTTCTCGGGAGACAGACTTTCGATGTTCACTCTCAGAAAATGAGGCTTTGCATTCGGTATGCAAGGCGATAAATGTCTGCTTTCAGGAGATGAATCTCTGTACTCGGGAGACAGAGCATTAAATGTTTAGGCAAGGCATTAAATAATTCTGCTTCGGGAGGCAGGCTTGGAGGTTCTCTCTCTCTATGAGGCTGCCAGGGCCATTGTGATAAGTGAGATAAGTGCCCTGCTTCTGCCCTCTCTTTTTATGCCAGTTTGAAACTGCCTCTCATTTGATCCTTCTGATAACCAGATGTCCTAAGTTATCAGTATCGACTGGCCACAGAAGGGTGGGGGTCCTTCTCGTGTGGCAAGGCTACTTTCGTTACCAGGGTTACTGGGTGTAGCCTTTCCATCTGGCCCTGCCAGATGGGTGTGGCAGCCTCTAAGTGGGCAAAGTGTTCCTTAATATTCCTCCTAACAATTTTCTACTTCACACAGTTTTTGTTTTAACTTAATTTTCTATTTTCTATATTATACTTATCCTATATACTATCGCTTTCCTACTTCACCTACACTACAGATTCCTCTTTTTTTACTTGTTCAGAGGGATCTGTTTCCATGCTCATTACATTACCTTTGGATGGCTCTCGGCCAGAAAAAAAACCTGGTTTGAGTTCTTTGAGGGCCATAAGACAGAGAAAAGCCTGGCTCCAGTTTGATTGAGGATGAGACAGCAGAAATTAGGTAGACGCCGGTCCAGACAGAGGGAGGGTTTGGTTGCCTCTCATTGGATGGAGGTACCTCCCACATCACACCATATCACTTAAGCTATATAAGCTGATGCTCACAGTAATAAACTGAGTTTCTGCCTGACTAGACTCCCTGTTGCATCTGATTGTTCCACTGCAGGAATGGGCATCCTGCATTGTGGGGCTGCGGGAATGGGCAGATAGCACACTCACCTTTCCCTGGGGATTAAGGAGGCTCTAGAAGCCAGCAATTGTCACTGGAATGTGGGGTAAATGGTTCCAGGGCAAAGTGGTCTCAAGAAAATGACCCAGCGCTTAAGGTGCTGAGATATTACCGAGGCCTGGAATTGTCAGACCACAATGCAATCCAGGCATGGGAGGATATAATTACCCTAATCATCCAGGCCTCCTGGGTACTCACTGGGAATCTTTTCTCATTTGACAGGTGGGTCCAGGTGGGGAAGGCAGGAAGGTCCCAGTGGGGAAGGCAGGAGGCAATGATCCCAGCAGAGGGGACATTAGCCAGCTCTGAGGCAGAAGGTGCCACAACTCCACAGGTGCTCATGCAATCAGCAGGAAATCACCAGGGTCAAGATGTGTGCAGCTGCTCAGGGCATGGCCCAGGGGTTGTTGTGGTGACTTGGGGCAAGCGGCCAGGCGCTGGGGTGGGCCATGAGCACTGTAGGGCCCCCAGGTTTGATGGTTGGAGGCCGGCCCCCCCCGCGTAGGGAGCCATAGGAGGGAGATTTTGTAGCATGGCATGGAGCAGATGGGAGCTGGCTGGGGCCTCGGGAACCCAGGACGGCTGGGCCCAGATCCAGGCGGAACCCCAGATTGCAGGAGCACAGAGCAACCTGGAGTAGTGGAGCTCAGAGCACGCCTGACCCTGGTTGTACCATGGCACTGGGGAGCGTAGCTGACAGAGAGCTGCCCCATGGGTCTGACAGCGTCAGAGTAGCCTAGAGAGGCACTTCTCAAAAATTTTAGGCAAAACATTAAATTTTAATATATGGACAAATAGCAATCTGTCTATTTACTTACTGCTTTTTGGTACGTGAAATATACTGAAAGTAACATTTACTTATGTGCTGAGTCTATTAGGAACAACTTCTCTATCCAATGCTTTAGGGAAGGACTATGCACAAGTGAGCAAGAAAACAGACACATTTATTGGGTGCCTCTGTCTTCACAAATAACATCATACATATGGAAAATGTAAACAATGTCAACTTGAAGAAGAATCATATACTCTAATATGAAAAAATAAGAACTCTAGGGATATCTTATATTCTCTGAGATATTCATTGAATTCAGCTGAGCTAATACAATTATCCAGAAATTCCTCAATTCTATCAATTTTGTTTACCTGAATCTAGAAAGTAATATATCCTGAGATATGCTCTGTGTTCACAAAATAAAAATACTAAAAGTATCAGACTATCAAAAATTGGTGGAATTTTCATTCATATAACATGTATATATGCTATGATTACTTTTAAACAAGGTGTGTTCATGTATGCACCTGGATAGTTATTATACAACTTTCTACTTTAAATTTAAGCATTCACTTTGAAAGGGAGAATGGAAATTTCGAAAGTTCAAAGTACCGGGCCAAATTATGAGGATCAGGAATCCCAAAAACTTATATAATAAATAAAACTCAGAAAGTCACAGGATTCACAATTCCCATCTAGAGGTAAAAAGTGGTAAAAAAGGAATAAGAATACTGTTGGGCAGTGAGCTCCCAGGAAGTGACTTTTATGTATCACTGTCATTGATTGTGTAGCCTTTTTGGTAATCTAACTACTTCTGAGGCAATTTTATCACTATAACTAATATCTTACCCAAGATACAATAAGCAACTCCACTAAACTAATGTTTTACCAAGACAGACTTGATGAGATGATTTTTTGGCCTGTTGTCACTGCACTATCTGAATGAAGCGGTTTTTATCCATCTTCTTCAGGAAAAGTCATATAGAGTGCTCATGTAATTGTTACAATGACTATGACACATACACATTTTTATCTCTCTTTGTTCATCCCTATGCCTTGGGAAGCTAAAATATAATTAATATCTTGCTCACAGTCACGTAGATACATAAGTGGCAAATCCTGCTAAAAAATAACTAACTGGCAGTCATGTTCTCAAACATTTGGTTTCTCTCCCTGTTAACTAGTTATTAAAGGTTAATATATAGATTAAATATATTTTGTATTATGAAGAGTGTTCTACCCTGAATCATTTAAAATTATTTTTTTCTGTCGCTTCAACATGTATTTTGAAACAATCGCAAATATCACAAAGGAAATCTACAAATATTTTCAAACAAATAACATACTAAATCCTACTCAAATTAAAAACAAATGCAATTGTAAAGAACTGATATGTTAAGCATATCAACCTTAGGAAAAAAATAAAAGCTCTACCAATCATAAGAGCTTTATATGTCTACACAAAACAATTGAAAAATAAAGGTTATAAAATAAAATTTGAAATGCATCCTTATCCACATTCTTTGATTTTATTTTGTTGTTGCTTGCTCAATGAAGATTTTATCACATGTTCCTACTTGTAAAATAGTGCAGCACTGGTACTGAGAGCGTTCCGGATTATAACTCCAAGAGTCACATGGAATTCTCACACTTTTTCTCACATCTGTAGATACCGAAAGAAAAATGCTATTTTAATCAATTGAAGGTATATAAAGAAACATGGAGCTACACCAAATTGTTTCAGGTTGAAGTCATGAAATTTGGGGCTAAACTGATGGAACTAAATAAAGAAGGGTGTTCTGAGTGAGGTATGTCAGATACAGAAAGACAAATATGGCATGTATTCACTTATATGTGGATGTGAGCTGTTCAGTCAATGATAATTGAGCTACATTCCATAAAACCACAGAGATTAGACATACATTAAGGGACTCGAGGGGGAGATATGGGTCTCTGTAGGAAAAGAAAATATAATAGTTAGCTATGTACATGTGAGGTAGGGGAATTAAAGGGAGGAAATATAGTGAAAGAAAGCTGAAATTAAGGGACATTGAACAGGTATTATAGTAACTTATTGTAGAAAGGCAATATAAAAGAAATTGCAAAATAATGGAGGCCACAGAATCCTAACTGGCCATAACTTCTCACCAAATGAAAGTTCCGGTAGCAGAATTGGGTTACATCTACTTGAGTTGTTGACAAAAACAGTCCCATAGGAATCCCAAAACAATATAGAACATTGTCAAGAAAATAGACTGCTCTCCACAAACTGACAGCAAGGACTCATTGTTGAAGACAACACCTATGTATTGAGCAATGAGTCTTCACCCATACTTTCTGACATCTTTGGTACAGAAAGGCACTCTGCATGACTCCAAAAGAAAGAAGTAAACATCAAGCCACCAACAAAAACAATTGTCTATAATGTTGTCCTGTCTGAAAGATAAGATAAGACAGTGGTGGTACAAAACTTGTGGGGGTAGTCAGTCAATACCTTATGTTGCTTTAGGTCCACTCCACAAGATAGAACACATGCCTGACGCTGCTTGGTTGACCCAAAACAAGAAAATAGGCATTACATGAACCTAGTTCATAATCAAATACTACTGTTTTAAAAGTAAATCCCACAATACAACACACAAAAAATACAGAGCAATGAAATGACTCCTAGTGACATTGTGCTATACTCATAAATCAGTGCCTTGTTCTGCAATGATCAGAAAAGCTTCTTCCTGTAGTGTAATAAAAAATACAGAAACCTACAGTCAGAAAATATGCAGACAATAAGAGAACTTAAAATACTCTTTCCTAAATGGGATGTCTTCATCAAATCACTTCCCTCATTCTTAGGAAACCAAGTGGAAAACTAAGCAAAAATGTTTTAAGTTCAGAGGGCATGGAGAACATCAAGAAACAAGGCCCTCTATATCCACAGGATGTTGCACATATGAACTCACAGAAAATGAGGCTTATGTTGAACTGAATATATTTATTTTACATTTATTTTAATTCAAATATTAATTGAAATTAAATTATTTACACAAAAATGTAAAATGCATTAAAAATTAAACACTTTATATGGTGGCAAAATTAGAACACAATTTTTAGTACAATACCAGTGCAGGAAGGTATCAACCTATTGGAGCTATCCGTTGAGGCCAAGCACATATGTATTTCAACCAGGCTATGGAATAACTTGAACACCTATTGTGTAACTTGGTTTTGTGCCAAAACATAACATATGTAATCTTTTTAACTTCTGTCTACTCTTTTTTTAACCACAATACAGAAGCTGTATTGTACGTTTACTAAAAGCAATGATGAAAGGAAATTAAAGGAACTGTATTCAATTAAATAGAATAGGAAGCTGGTTAGACATGTATTATCAAGTATAGCTTGTGCAGAATATTGAGAAGAATAGGAAAGTATAGAAAACAAAACTGGAGTGCTTTTTATCATAGGAGCCCTAAGAATCATCAAATCTTTGATTAACTGGAATGCAAATATATGTGTATGTATGTGTGTGTGTGTTTACATGTGTACTTACTTGTGCATATGTGTATTTTAAAACAAGTAAGTACAATACAAACAAATCAAAGATAAAAAGAATTCAGCAAGATCATTAATCTTTGTACAATATGTCATTTTTAATAGAAATGATGGCTTTAGAGGCATTAAAGAAATTTGTATCTGTTTAAACATGATATAAACGTTTCTGAATAAATAGTTTCAATATATTTAATCTGATTTGAGAAATAGGAAAAAAGACATAGTGCATGACTGAAGTTTTTGATTCAAGGAACCAACAATAACAGTGATTTCCTTGGATGCTAGTAATATGCAGGGTGTGGTGATAATCATATCTAGAGATAAAGCGACAGAGAGGCCATGAAACTATTGTACCTAATTATAACCGCTTTTTCAGTCAGAAGCTGTGTCTCTTAAAAGTGCATCCAGCTCTTAGTAACCCGTGGCCTCCTGTATAAAGTGTCACTTGCTGAGTTCTGCATAAGTGAAATGGGTTCATTAACGCAATGCCTAATAAAGTGTCTCCTATCAGAACATAGGACAAAGCCAATACACCAGGTTTGGATTTTCAAAGGTTAAAAACTGATTCATCTTTTCTGCTCATTATGAATCAAAATTGAAGTTTTGGTTGGCTGTGTTCATACTTGCCCTCCCTGCAGTGTTCGCACCCATCCTGTAAACAGGCAAGTTGGGTTTCCCCGTGTTCCCAATACAGGCGAAATCAATTATTAAGGATCCACAAGAGGGGAAGGTAACTCTCTCAACCCCTTCACTCAGTGCATTTGCAGTCACTGAAAATGTATCCCAAATTATCTGACTACTAAATGTTTTAAAGTGTACAAAAAAGGAAGCTATTGGCAATTGCATCACTTTTATAATTCTTATTGAGAAATTAATTGCCTTCCTTTTACAGCTACCACTTTAGAAGCCCACTTTCATTAATTTCTCTAGAAGCTTTTCAGACCTTTATAAAAATATAAATATCACTTTTTAAGAAATTGCCTTCCATATTTTATTTTACTCAAAAAGTATTTGAACATTCTATATCATTTCAAGAAGTGTTTACATTATAAAAATATGCATCAGTGATACATGGTTTTGTTTATTTCTTTTAAATCCTTTGTAAGGTTTTGAATTTCTTCTATGTAATTTACTGAATATAATATTCAGGTCTTGTGCATTGTAAAATAATGATCCTAAAATTAACACAATTATTTGTCACTTTTCCTGGCTTGCCGCCCAACAGTATTTTCACCTGCTTTTGTGAAATTTAATCTAAAAAAGCCAAATAAAGTTACTGTTGCATCTGGAGTCACCGTATGCATCATCATTTTTTACATAACACTTAAAGTGAAAAATACAAAGTAGCTATACTGACAACAACATTGTTGTTGTTCGTAGTAGCCATCAGAATTCTGGTTGTGGTGATGCCTTTGTTTGTTTATTTCATATCTATTAATTTTTAAGACAAGGTCTCCCTATGCAAACTGATGTCAATCACTGTCTTCCTTCTTCGGTCTTGCCAGTATTTTTGGTTGCAGACATGTGCCAAACTGCCTGGCTTTTTTGCATATGTCCTATTCCTTCATCTATGAGAAATTTAATTCACTTTGTTATGTTATAATTTATGATAGACAGGACCTTGAATAATGAGTAGAATATAAAATTAAAAAGGCAAAAATGAGCTGTAGGAGTTCCCTGGTAGAGTTTTGGGAGTTACATATGTATACTATTATATCATCTGTGAATAGCAATGGTATGATTTCTTCCTTTTCAATTCATATCCCCTTGAACTCCATTTGTTGTCTTATTGCTATAGCTAGAATTTCAAGTACTATATTGAATAGATAAGGGGACAGTGGAAACCTTGCCTTTTTCCTGATTTTAATGGAATTGTTTTGTGTTTGTTTTCATTTAATTTGATGGTGGCTTTTGATTTGCTTAAATTGCTTTTATTATGTTTAAATATCTTCCTTGTATCTCTGATCTCTCCAAGACCTTTGTCATTAAGGGAAGGTTCTTGGATTTTCCTGAACGTTTTTTCAGCATCTAATGAGATAATCATGTGGTTTTATATGGTACATTACATTGACAGATTTCCATATGTTGAACCAACCCTGCATCTCTGGGATTTGGTCATGGTGGATTTTTTTTTATGTATTCTTGGATTCTCTTTGCAAGTATTTTATTGAGTATTTTTGCACCAGTGTTGATAAGGGAGATTGGTCTGTAGCTCTCTTTCTTTGTTGCATCTTTGTGTGGGATGGGTATCAGGGAACCAAGCTCCTGGAGAATTAGGAACTCTGTCTAGACAGACATCTGTGGAGTGGTGCAGGATAATTGTCTTTATTCTGTCAATCATGTTTTAAATAAACACTGATTGGCCAGGCAGGATGTATAGGCGGGTCAACCAGACAGGAAGTAGAGGTGGGGCGAGGAGAACAGTAGAATTCTGGGAAGAAGGAAGCTCTTCCTGGGAGTTCTGCCCAGACCACCAAAGAAGCAGGATGTGACCTGCCCCGCTTAAAAAGGTACTGAGCCATGTGTCTAACATAGGTAAGAATAATGGGTAAATATAAGCTATAAGAGCTAATAAGAAGCCTGAGCTAGTGGGCCAATCAGTTTATATCTAATGTAGACTCTCTGTGTGATTTTCTTTGGGACCTCATGACTGTGGGACCTGGTGGGAGAACAGAAACCAACCAGGCCCTCATGTTACAGTGGAGCATCCATATGTGGGAGGCAGTGGTGAATCTAGGACTATTTGTGAGGCACCTGGCAGTAGGACCAGGATCTATCCCTGGTGCATGAGCTAGCTTGTTGGAGTCCATTCTCTATAGGGGAGAGGTGCCATACTCAGCCTTAATGCAGCGGGGAGGAGCTTGGCCCTGCCCCAACTTAATGTGCCGAACTTTGTTGATTTCCCATGGGAAACCTTGCCCATTGGGGAGAGTGGATGGGGGATGTCTTGGGGTGCAGGCATGGGGGATGAGGTGGGGGGGGAACTGTGGATGGAATATAAAATGAAATTAAAAGAAAAAAGACAAAAATGAAAATGCCCTAAAGTAGTAAAAGGATATATGTTTTTGTACAAAGAGGTAGGACAATGTATAAAAAGATATTAAAGATTAAGTGGTAAGTGCATCATACATTGCTAATGAATGAAGATCTGTAATGAGTGACATTTGGATACTACCGTTATTCCACACTATAAGGGTAGCTATATCCAGGAACCAAAAAAGCGTGATATGTATAATATGTTATGACTACTGGTTCCTTCTCCCCTATTTTCATATAAAGTTTTACATTGCTTTTATTTCAAGGATACATATGAAATGAAATTTACCCTTCTTGTGGTCAAACCTCAACACTTGTTAAGCATAGAGAACAGAACATCAGAGCTTAGCACACTATGTATCTTTAGCTATTTGATCTCAGAAGCCACCTTCTTTTATTTTCTCTCCTAGCTGCTAATTCTACTTGTTCACAACAGTTTAAGACAGAGTGTAAAAATGTTATGGTCTATTCATAACTATTGAAGCATTTATCTTTACAAATGCCTGCTTAGTATAGTCATAATTGTAAATGTTAAATTTTTAAAAGCAATATTTCATTGCCATCATCCAGTATATCATAACTGCCTTTTTATGTGGACATCTTCCCAAGTCTCCTTTGAGAACAATTCATGACACCATTTCCAGGAAATCAGAAAATGACATTAGAACTTCATAAATAGTTGGCATTCCATAGTCAAGTAGTCATCATCAGACTTAATCATCTGTAACTGAAAGGAAAAATATTCCTGTACCATGTATGTAATTTGTTTTTCATTATTCCTCACGTAAAACTGTTGGACAATAATTTCCTTAGAGTTTATATTATACATGTACTGTAAGTAACTCTGTATTGACTTATTGCACATGGGACAATGTGACAAACAACTTACCACATTATGTAAGGGAATAAGGCACAATGCATTTTTGTACATGAAGCAATTCCTGAATGCTATTCCCAAGGTTAGCAAGAGCCAATGTGTTTGCTTTCTCCTAGTTGAGGGTAAATTCAACTATCTATGATAGTTCTTATTATCACTACTCAACATGTATTGTAGATTTACATATTCTCTACTTAATAAAATAAATCAAACTCTATAAGATCCATCAGCCTGTATAAATGTTGATCCTGCTTTTTATTTTCTGAAATAATGTTATTTTACAAAATGAGAAGTGACTTTAGTACCTATCACACAATACAAATTTCCGGCAACCCTTTAGGTTTCCAGTGCTTTGCCAACAACGCAATTTAACATGTATGCTAAAGTCAGAGTAACTGATGAGCCACAGAGTATTCAATATGTTTCTAGGAAACTGTGAGTCAGCAGGAAGGCTCAAGTGGTGTGCAGGAATGAATACGACTTGATGCTGAGCACAGTCTCTTTGGAGCTAAAGATCTGGAAAGCAAAAGCTAATCCTTGTAATTCCATTGATTTAGCAGAATTACCAACCTCATTTTAGTGTCTGGTAAGTATTTAATACAAAAATAACTTTGTTCAAGTAGCATGTAATTAATTTATCATTTTATAAATTGAGATTTTTCTATAATTTACTTCCTAGAATAATAACAGTGAAAAACAGGTATTTGTACACATTCTCTTTCCACCTCTCTCTGTCTCTGTCTCTCTCTGTCTCTCTCTGTCTATATATATATATATATATATATATATATATATATAGCATTTTATATATAATCTACTACACTGATTTATTAAAAATGTAAAGTTCCTAATCAGTTTTTCAAAATATCCAGTTAGATTTGTGCTGGCTACTTTTGTCTTAACTTGAAACAGGATAAAGTGATCTGAGAGCAGGAAACCTCAACTGAGTAGATTCCTCCATAATAGTGAGCTGCAGAAAGCCTATAGAACATTTTCTTAATTAGTCATGGATGTAGCAGGGTCCATGCCTATTGTCAGTTGAGCCATTTCTGTACTGGTGGTCCTAGATACTATAAGAAAGTAGGTTGAAAAAGCCACAAACAGCAAGCCAATAATGTGCTTTCCTCTTGCCTCAAGGTTCCTGCTCCATATGAGACACTTGCTGACTTTCCTCTGTGATAAACTGTACCTGGAATGTAAGCTAAATCAAAACCTTCCCTCAAGTTGATTTATGCCATGGTGTTTCATCATAACAACAATAACCCTAAGTAAGACAAGATTTTAATTCATATGTTTAAAATATTTTCCTCTTCTATTTCTAAAGTAGTTCCCTTTGAAAGCTTATTAAGTTCTTCAACACTCTTCGATTGATCAGCTTATTGTGTTGTTTTTATTTTTTTTTTCTGGAAAAGAAGCAACACAAAACCCTTAAGGATGAGCTGTAGAAAACACTTCAAGAAATGATTAAGAATCAAATCTAAAATTACTGAAAATGATTTTTGAACAAAATCTAGCTGTAAAAATCATAACATTTGTAAAAACCCTTCTGCTATTACTTGAGTTAAAGGAAAGCTGTGTTTATTAAAATAGTTTTTCTCTAGAAGATTTGACTAATATTTACAACCTTGTTTGAACTTGAAATTTTTATTTCATACATTTGTGAAAATCAAAATCATTTTTAAATTGTCATAGAAATATGTCTATTAGCTTGGAAGGACAAAAATATCTGCATATGTAATGATCTCTGAGGATGTGGAAAAATACATGTATCCACAATTTAAAAAAATTTCCTTTAGGCAACTACATTTCTACACAGTAGTATGAGCAAAACACCCTGGCAATCCTTAAATTATGACCAAAAGCAAAACATTATTTCAAAATATATATTTCCATATATTTGTTCATGAATTCAAAAAGTAGTCAACACCAAGAGCACATGTCCTATAAAGAGAGGAAAACGTGAATAGCACTGTAATTTGTAATGTCTTATCAGTTTGCTTTGTTCTCTGTTTTTCATTTATTTTGTCTTTGTTTGTTGAGGCAAGGTGTCACATAGACCAGACTAGCCTCCGTATGTCTGTATAGGCAAAGGAGAAATTAGGTACCTGAGCTTTATGCTTCTATTCTCCATTGATAAGATTATAAGCTTGTATTGTCCTGGCTGGTTGTTGGATTTTCTTACTATTGGTTAATAGATATTCAGTGTGAGCTCTTCACTGTGAAGCACGTAATAATGCAAATAATGAAAACCCACCTAACTTCTAGTTGCAATTTTGAAACCACGCTATATGCTATTTATATATGATGGGCATATAGAAAACCGATGTATATAAATACAAACACAATTGCAAAATTGCAACCTTCTAAAGTTACATTAAAAAAAAAAGCAAAACACAAATATCCATGTTAGGTCACCTTCCAGTTAAAGAGGTATTGTATCTTGTCATCCATGCAAGTATTCTACTGAAGAGCAATGGGAGGCATTACTCAAAATTCCCTTAAAAGAAGAGTTTTCTAATAACATTGTTCAAAGAAAAATGTTATATGTCTTTGTTTCCTTTTCTTAATAGGCACATTATAGATTTAAAAGCAATTGTTTAAACCTGCATCTAGGGTCATAGTTTATATGTGTATATATGACTCCTCACTATAATACCATTTTTGTGATCTTGTTTAGATAGTTCCAGGCCAGGGGATTGGAAGTATCACTGTAAGCTTAGAAGGGAGAGTCTTTGTCTTCTTTCTTTTCCATTTGGGACAAATTAATTCTACATATTAGACTAACGATATACACTCAACTTATCTATTTGCTTCTGAAAGACACATCATACATAAACTATATATACCACTATTGAAGTGGCATCAATGCACTATGGAATAACTTAGACTAACAACAAGGCACTCAATGAACAAACATGAATATAAGTATGTTGTCCTTTGTATTGATATTCATTTTTTTTCTTCAAGTGTGGAACTTTTTTATTATCAGTTAGGGTGACATCTTTAGTAGGTGCTGTATTTGAGAAGATTGATTGAGGGAACCTAGTGACATAGTTTTCTTCTCCATTCGTGCAGAAGGAAGCTGTATCTGTAATCTGCTATTCAAGTGTCCTTTTCCCTTCCTTTGCAATGTGGTTCATTTTTACTGTACATTGAAACTGCTGACTCTCATCTAGCTAATATCTATTTTCTTCATTGACAAAAAGATTTCCAGGAACTTTTACAACTAAAAGTAAAGTCAGTGATAAACATGAACTCAAGAGCTCCTGAGAAATACCACTGAAAGCATTTTACAAACAAACAGTATAAGAGTCCTCACTCTACTAACAATTTTATGATCATATTTAGATAGTTCCAGGCCAGAGAACTGAACTATCACTGTAAGCATATAAGGGGCAATCTTTGTCTAATTCTTTTTTTTTATTTGGGACAAATTAATCCTACATATTAGATT
The DNA here is from genome assembly GCA_004026605.1 of Ondatra zibethicus. NCBI lineage: Eukaryota > Metazoa > Chordata > Mammalia > Rodentia > Cricetidae > Ondatra > Ondatra zibethicus. The sequence continues at coordinate 89,105 of PVIU01006211.1, read as the reverse complement.
AATAATATGTACTCAACTTATCTATTTGTTTCTGAGAGACACATTATATGATTAGAAGGTACTATTGAACCAGAAACATTAAAGGTGGTCAATAATTTAAGAATTACTCAACTGATTGGACAGTCAATCATTATTTTCAAAGTTTATTTATTGGAAATTTCACTCATGAATCAAAGTGTCCAGATATTCCTAAGTGCAGAGTCAGTAGACTAGCAAAACCATCTGGCAATTTAAGCTCAATTTGTAATGATGAAAGCTTACACTAGTAGATTTCTCCTTGATGGTATAATATCCCTTGCAGATGTCTATTATAATCCTTCATCTCTGAAAGGATAGTCTGCTAAAATCTTAGAAACTTTAGCACTAGAAAAATACTGTTCTTTATTTTATTTTATTTATTGTCCTGAAGATCTATTCAGCATAAACTTAAGTATCTTTATACTAGCCATGTAGAAGAGGGAGAGAGACATTTGCAAAGTCTTTATTTTGTTTGATATTCTGTTTTGTTGATGGTGGCTCATTTGTAAATCTAGGGTTTTTTTTTCTGGAAAGTTGCTATTGTCTTCTCTCGTCAAATATATTGCTATATAAAAATCCTGTAAATCAGTGGTCATCAACTTTCCTAATTAATGTTATGCCTTTTTAATACAGTTATTTATGTTATGGTTACACCCAATCATAAAACCTATTTTCATTGCTACTTAATAATTGAAATTTTGCTATTGTTATAAATCATAACGTAAATATCAGGTATGTATAGTATCTGATATGTGACCTCTGTGAAAGTTAGTTTGACCTCAAAGGGATTGTTGCCCACAGATTAACAACCTCGGCTGTAAGAAGAAAGGCAAGGTATAGTTGCATCAAACTATCATAATCTACACTTGAATAAAAATAATGTCTTTATTTCACTAATATTTATTTCAATAATATTAAATATATTGACTCATAACCATAAAATCTGTACTATTATCAGCTGCAGTGGAAAGAGTGGAATGGTCTACACTAGTAATAAGAACCCTGGGGGAATATTTGCATAGAATATAGTTTATTGTAAAGCACATTAAAAGTGGGTTGGTAGACATTCTGACCATGTAATTGAGTGCTTTATTACAAGAATAATTATGTTTAGTTATTGTCTATGTGTTCAAAGAACCATTGAATGACATCATATGAGTAAATTATATAGGCATACAGAGTATGCATATATAGCTACATATTTGAAGGTATCTCCTATATTGGATAAGCATAAACTTTAGACTTTGCTTATAAAACAAGCTTTCATATTAATGTGGTATATTTTTGCATTACTTTTATCTTAGTTAAAATAAAATTCTATTATATAGCTACAGAAATGGTGGAGTGATTAAAATTCTTTTTAGCCATTCTTTTTAGAAGGAATGTCTATCTAGGGTTTGAACAAAGTAGAACTTACCTGAAGAACCAACCTCATGTCTTTTACTCTATCAACTTACTTAACTTATGGCAATGAATTCATCTTTGTGAACTACTATGGGACAATGGCCTTGTACCCTGTAAAGATTTGTCACTTGTGTTGGTTTAATAAAATACTGATTGGCCAGTAACCAAGCAGGAAGTATAGGCAGGGTGACCAGAACAGGAGAATTCTGGGAAGAAAAAAGCTTCAGTCTGCAGTCGTCACTCAGACATAGAGGAAGCAGTAGGAGAATGCCTACTGATATAAGGTACCAAGCCACATGACTAACACAAACAAAAATTATGGATTATCTTAAGATGTAAGAGTTACTTAGTAAGAAGCCTGAGCTATTAGGCCAAGCAGTTTATAATCAATGTAGGCCTTGATGGTGGCAGGGTTCTTAAAACTCCCTAGAGTTGTGGCCATAAACATGGCTCCAACAGTATCTTCACCATGGAGTTAGACTCTTAAAAGCTAAGTAATGGGGTGGATTCAGCCATCAAAGCCACGACTTTAGTTCTAGTCATAACAGTTAGCAAATTAAAGACTCATGTAGTCAGAAAAAGATGTACAGTAAAGACAGATTCAGAAGAAATGAAAACACTAAATGGTTTACAGTGTGTTTAAAATATAAGTAGGCTTGGGAGAGAAAAGAAAAGGATAAAGCCCTTAAAAATATTTTTAAAAAATAAAGAGAATAGTTGGGTGTGATGCCATTTAATCCTACTACTGGTAAGGCAGATGTAGGTGAGTCTCTCTAAATTTAAGGACCACCTGGTCTACAGAGTGACTTCAATGATAGCCAAACATATATAAACCCTGTGTCAAAAAACAAAAAAATAAAAATAAAATAAATAGAGTTTAAAACACTAATTGACCAGTAATCAGGTAAGAGGTATAGGTGGGACAATCAGAATAGGAGAGTTCTGGGAAGAGGAAATCCTCAGACTGCAATCATAACTCAGACACAGAGGAAGCAAGATGAGAATACCTCACTGATATAACTAATGTAGGCCTCTGTGTGATTCTTTGGGACTGAATAGTTGTAGGACTGGGACAGGGGATGAAACAGTCAATGTATCAATCAATAAACCTGGGTTTTTTACTTGCAACTAGGTTCATGGATGAGGAGATAGTACCAGGATGGGGTGATAGAAGCTTAGTCCTTTGATTTCTTTGAGTCTGTGTATCGTGATGAAGCCAAGCATGCCACAGAAATGCTACATGCTGATGCCTCATGTCCTAGACTCCTTCACTCTCTTTTTTAATATCTCAAAGCTTATGCTTGTTGAATTTGTTATTATGTGTGTAAAAACAGGTAAGATATATTAGATGACAGATAAAGATATGCAGTAGTTATGTAGGTCATATCCCTTAGAGGCCAATTCAAAAATCCAGCAGCCTGACTGGTCCGTGGTGTTCATATCAGCATAGCCAGCCTGATTCTAAGGAACGTTCCGATTTCAGTATGCCTGCATCCAATGTCTGTTGAGCTCCACACTTTTCTCAAGACCCAACTATCCCAAGCATCTGTTATCGAGGCACAAAGGCAGCACTTTGTCCATTCCTTCATTTTGGAATGGTTCTTTTCCCAATACTTAAGATTTAAAGACATTTTGTCTAAAATATGGCAGGTATGTGGATTTTACCAGATGTCGGTCACAAAAGTGACAGTTGCAATGTTGTTAGTAAAAGAGGGATCGACATTGCTGACAAGATGACAGTGCCTCAGCTGCTTGATAACAAAGGTGACAGGAACTTGAAAATGGCTATGAATTCTTGACATTTCCCGACAGGGGAAGGAACCACATGTAACAAATGCTGAAGAGGTGGTAGACTGTTCAAAGATGTGATGCTCACAGGTGTTCATTCTCTTCTAGACGTGTGATAAGGGCTAAGGAGAAAGTGTCAGATAGTTAAGTTTAAACATCAAAATATAAAAAGCAGACCCCAGATCCTTAAACCTAACACAAAACGAGGACATATCTACCTAGGCAAAGTTCTAGAAAAGTGAGTTTTTCATATTTCAATTTCAACATACCAGGAATGGTCAAAGCTACATTTCATCCAAATTGTGCAAGAGGTTGAAGGCAGAATTATGACAGGTCCTTATCATTTTTAATTCTGCTCTATTATTATATACAAATTTGAACTTCCTTAGAACATGGCTTATTTACTTGTAAGATAAGATGTGTTTATCGGTTTAAATATTTCAGTTAGGGAACTTAGATATGTAGATTCTTAAATGTTTACATGCAAGAGTTAGTTATTTTTATGATGCTTTGGTAAAAAACACGATGGTAAAAAGCATTGATAGAAGAAAGGGTATTTTAGTTTATGGTTCCAGATGAAGCATTCATCAATAGTGGGGAAGCATGACAGCTATCTACCAGAGCAGGAAACTGAGAGATTGTATCATTAACCACACTCATGAAGAAGAAAATGAACTAGATTTGAAGCAACACTATAAACACACAAAGTTCATCCTTGGTGACATAATTCCTCCTTCAAAGCCCCACTTTTTAAGAGTTCCATAATATTCCAAATAGCATCACCAATTCAGGGACACAGTGTTCAAAAGCGTGAGTCAATGGGGAATATTACCTTTTCAAATCACCAGTTTGAGAAGAGTTAAATGTAGAATAATAATGTTTTAGGCTGGAAAAATAATGCCTCAAACTAGGAGCTTGTACAATTGCAAGTAATCAAATAAAAATATATATTTAATAAAGCTGCTAATTAATTCCAAAAATAATCTATTAAAAAATAAGATAGCTAGAAAACATGTAGGAAAACAAAAATATAGAAATACATATTAAATTATATGTATAGCCATTCATAAATACCATAATTACTATTAGATGCCAATGTTATTTCCTCTGAAGCTATGATTGATGTTTCTATACTGTTATAGTTTTTTTGATGATAGAATAAATATTAACAACAAATGTAGTAAAATTTTTATTGAAGTTCATGTATACCACTCATGCATTCTGTGTTTTGATTATTGATGAGAACCAAATACACTGTCAGGAATGTCACAGTTTCAGTATTATAGCCAATTATAAGACAATTTTGTAGTTCCCATTTTATATGCAAAGTGAGAGGTACTAGCATATCAACAAAAACATTGTGTCTATATGTGGCGTGTGGGAGTGATACACACACACGCACACACAATTACGTGAGCATGTCCACGTGCCTGTACGTGAAAGGTAGAGCAGTATATTGGGTGCCTTCCTTCCATTGCCTTGATCAAGACGTCTCACGGCAGTGAAAACTCACCAAGGTGATTTTACTACCCTCCTGTCTCCATCCCCTTTGGCTAGGTTTAAGACATACACAGATCTGTTCCTAATTATCCTCTCTTTCTCCCTGCTCTCTTCTGGTCTTCCTTCACAATACTTCTCATCCTAAGTGGTATGTAGTATGTATGTAAAAACGAATGATCTACATTGTATAGGGGAAAAACATAAGACATTTGTATTCCTAATTCTGGTTTAACATGATACCCTGTTTCATCCATTTTCTAGTAACTAAAAATAATTTTGTAGTATCTATGACTATGTTTTCTAACAATTTAATCATACTAGAATGGTTTTTATACATTTACAATTCCATTTATATATTTGTTTTATGTGAAAATGAGAGGTACCTTGCAACAGTGAGTTCCCTCTTGCCATATGGTTCCCAAGGATAGAACTTGATCATCAGTCCTAGGAACAGATTCCTATAATTTCTGGACTGGCTTGCCAGTTTCTTTATCTTGCTATTATAACTTCCTTTTGAGTTTAAATTTATTACAGACTTTGGTATTTCCCACTATCTTAATAACAATATATTTAGTGAATAAGAAATTGTATCAGATTGTTGTTTTAAAACACATTTACAAGATGTTAACAAGTCTGATGCCTTAGTCTCTTAATTTACTTTATTTATAAAAAAATGTGTAAGACTGTGTCTCTTTAAAATGACCAAAGATTATTTTTGCCCATTTTTATGTTCAGTTTCTGAACTTTTTTAATGTTTCCCATAGACATACTCTTTTAAATATTGCTTTCTTAAATATCTTGTCTGGTTAGTGATTTGGTTATTTTTTTTTAAATAACAGTTCACTCAATAGAAACTTTTAGGTTTTGGTTTATTAAGACAATTTCTTCTTTGTTTCTTTGAATACTATATTGCTTCCTGTATGATAACAAAAGCATTAAAGAATTTTATATTGGATTCAAATTTGCTTTCTCATAAAAGCTTTCAACCCATCTGGAATTCAAACCTCGTATTTTGAAATTGATGAAGTTGCAATGTTAAATTGACTTGCCAATGGGAAATTATCCAGCACCCTGTTTCCATAGATCACTTCTTAACATGGAAAATGTGATGCTATTTTGGCATACATCAAGTTTCTAGATGAAACTTTTAGGTCAGCTATCTTTATGTGGCTTTGGTCAATTACTTTACTTTTGGCTTGGAGTCAAAAGAGTTCATTTCTATAGTTTGTGAAAATGTTTTAATAGCTGGGAATAAAAGTTTTGTTTCTTTTTCCTAATAGCAGCTCAATTTAGTCTCTTAGAGAGTGTGAAATTATATTTGTATTTTCTAACAAAATTCTAATGGAATTCTGACAAAATTTTCTTATTTTTGCTGATCATTTTTTTATGAAAGAATGTTTCTAGATAAAATAATAATTAAATACTTTTCAGGAGTGTTGCAATATTTTCTTTGTGAGTCTCATACATCTTCATCGTTGTTATTTGTAGGTGCTTTCAATTTATTCTGACTCTTCTAGAAGTCAAAGCTTTTTCAGAAAATGTTTTTGAGAGTCTGCATTATTCCAACCCATCCTTTCCTTCCTCAGTTCCCTCAAATTAACCACCAGTCCACACAAACAGGCACATGTGTTTGTATTCCTTTATATATACCTACACATATATATGTAAGTATACATATATATGTACACACACACATATATATCATTTATATATACCTACACATATATATGTAAACATACATATATATGCACACACACAAGCTGCAATGCTTCTTCAAAAAGGAAAATGACAGTACTCCTTTCCTCATCCTGTTGATACTGTCTTTTTATGACACTACTGGCTGGGTCAATGATACTAATGTTGAATAGATTAACGTACTGCATGCACTTAGTCATACTGTTCAGAGGGAAAATAAAGCTTAAGGTTCAAGTGTAGGAAGAATGGTAACATATATGTAAAATTTGCAAACATATAAATTATATACTTTAATTACTCAGAAAAATAATTTAATGATTTAATACATGTAATCTTTCAATATAATCTTTTGAATCATTTGGCAAAATGCTTGTAAAAACCTATATTATTTGGTACAAAATGATTTTTATTTTTCTTATAATATTTTACCTTACTAGGATCACAGTATATTATCCCTTATATCAAAACTCTACCTTATTTTAGATTATTTTTCTTCCATATGCACAAAGATTGTTTCTCTGAGTATTATGGTTATGTAGGGGTATCCTTTCTGTTCTACTAGAAAGAATTAAGGCAGACAATCTCTTTTCCCATGGAATAGTTTTTCTAACTTTTATCATACCATTTTAAGGCTTGTAGAACTCTGTGTCATTATTTGAAATTTATATAATCTAAATACATTGAACACTAGCTTAATTAATAAGATTTACATAATATTTAAATACTTTAAGTCATTGTATTCTCTAGTTAACTGACTATTTTAGTTACACTTGCAAATGTTGGTAATAAGTTATACAATTTTGATATTTTTACAGTTTAATTTTTATTTCCTACCTTCATTTATTAAATAGTTATTTGTAAAAAATCAAACATGAGAGATCTTTCCATTTCTTGATTTCTTTCTTCAAAGACTTAAAGTTCTTTTTATACAAGCTTTTCACGTGTTGGTTAGAGTTATCTCAAGATCCTATTTGAAAGTATTTTAAAGGGTGCTGTTTCCCTGATTTATTTATCAGCCAATTTTTCATTTTTATGTAGGAGAGCTACCGATTTTTTGAGTAAATCTTGTATACAGTCACATCACTGAAGTGTTTGTTAGCTTTAGGAGTGTGTGGGGTGAGAGAAAGAGAGAGAGAGAGTGTCTCAGTCACTAGACATTACTATATGATACCTCGGAGTCATATAAAAGTGTTTATTATAAATGATTGAGCTCACTTATATATATCATATCATCAGCAAATGATAAATGTTTATAAAAGTTTGTTTTCTTCTTTTCCAATTTGTATGTCCTTGATCTCTTTTTTGTTATCTTATTACGTATTACTCACTGTGGTATTTATTACCAGTTAGAGCGATTCAATACTATATTCCATAGATATGGAGAAAGTAAACAAGAAAAATCTTCAATGTTCATGGATCAGTAGGACTAAAATAGTAAAAATGGCAATCTTACCAAAAGTAATCTACAGATTCAATGCAGTCCCCATCAAAATACCAAAACAATTCTTCACAGACATCAAAAGAACAATATTCAACTTCATATAAAAACCAAACCCTCAGGATGGATAAAACAGTCCTGTACAATAAAGGAACTTCCAGAGATATGACAATCCTTGATTTCAAGCTGTGCTATAGTAACAAAACCAGCAAGGTATTGTATAAAAATGGACAGGTGGACCAATGGAATTGAATCTACGATGCTGACATAAATCCACACACCTTTGAACACCTGATTTTGACAAAGTAATCAAAATTAAACAATGGAAAAAAAGCATCTTCAATGAATATCACTAATATAACTGATTGTTGACATGTAGAATAATGCAAATAGATCCATATTTATTGCCCTATACAAAACTCAAGCCCAGTAAATCAAAGACCTTAACATAAATGTAGTTACACTGAACCTTATAGAAAAGAAAGTGGGAAGTAGCATTCAGCACATTGGACACAGGAGACAACTTACTAAATGTGACATGAGCAGCACAGGTACTGAGTTCGACAATTAATAAATGGGACCTCCTGAAACTGGAAAGCTTCTGTAAGGCAAATGACAGAATAAATAGGGAAAAACAGCACCTACTGAATGGAAAAAGATCTTCACCAGCACCACGTCTTACAAAGGGCTAAAAACCAAAATTTATAAAGAACTAAGGAAACTAGACATCAAACTATGAAATAATCCAATTAAAAAAATAGAGTACAGACCTAAACAGGGAATTCTTAACAGAAGAAACTCAAGTGACTAAGATACTCTTAAAGAATTATTCAACATCTCAGTCACCAGATAAATGCAAATCAAAATGACTCTGAGATACCATCTTATACCAGTCAGAATGCCTAAGATAAAAAATGACAACTTATATTGGTGAGGATGTAGAGTAACGGGGACACTCCTTCCTTGTTGGTAGGAGTGCAAACTTGTGCAATCACTTTGTCATCTATATAGCTGTTTTTCAGAAAATTGGGTATCAATCTACCTCAGGACCCAGCTATACCACTTTTGAACATATACCCAAAGGATGCTCAATCTTATCACCAGGGAAGCATTATTTGTTATTGCCAGAACTTGATGGAATCTGAAGAATGGATAAAGAATATGCAATATGTTTACACAATGGAATATTACTTATCTGTAAAAATAATGACATCATGAAATTTGCAGGCAAATGTATGGAACTGGAAAAATCATCCTGAGTAAAGTAATCCAGACCCATCATAAAAACATTGTATGTGCTCACTCTTAGTGGGTATTAACTGTGATATAAAGGATAACCATGCTATAATCCAGAGCACCAGAGAGGCTAGGTAACAAGGATGACCAAGGGGGGTGGTGGTGCATGGATTTCCTTGAGAAGGAGAAATAGAAGAGATCTCTTGGGTAGACTGTAGGCTTGAATTGGCGGATGGGACAGGTGATGTCTTAGTGGGGGTGGCATTTCAGGTTTAGTGGGAAACCTCTGCAAGAGAAACTCCCAGGAATTCACAAGAATGGTCCGACTAAGACTCCAAGCCAAGCAGTTGTGTGCCTGAACTGGTCATCTCTGTAATCACATTGGTGATTATATTAAGTGTCATCAGAGAGCTTTCAGCCAGTAATTGATGGAAATAAATGCAAAGATCCACAGCCAAGCACTCGGCCGAGTTCATGGAATTCTAGAAGTGAGAATAGGACCTGTCACTAAGGCTTAAGCTCGCTTTTGAAAACCCATTCCCCATACTGGCTTGCTCTGCCCAGGCTTAATACAAAGAGAAGAGCTTAGTCCTACCTCAGCTTGATATGCCGTGCCTTGTTGACAGCTATGGGAAGCCTGCCCTTTTCTGTACAGAAACAGAAGAGGAGTAAATGAGGTGGCAGGGTGGGGCTGGGGGCAGGAGCAAAGAGGAGGCTGGGAGAGAACAAGATGGGAGGAGGGAGGGAAAACTGTGGTTGGGATATAAAATAAATGAAAAAATAATAGATAATAAAAAAGAAAAGACAATATTGAATCAAGAGAAAATTTCAAACATCATCATAAATTTTAAATTTATTATTATTACTATTATTATTGTTGTTGTTGTTTTTCGAGACAGGTTTTCTCTGTAGCTTTGGAGCCTGTCCTGAAACTTGCTCTTGTAGACAAGATTGGCCTTGAACTCACAGAGATCTGCCTTTCTCTGCCTCCCAAGTGCTGCGATTAAAGGTGTGCACCACCACCGCCCAGGTAATTAATTTATTCTTTAAAAAGCAATCTTTTTGGATATATACCTGAAAATGGTATTGCTGGGTCTTGAGGAAGTTTGTTTCCTAATTTTCTGAGAAATAGCCCTACTGATTCCAAAGGGTCTGTACCAGCTTTCACTCCCACCAACAGTGTAGAAGTGTTCCCTTTACACCACAACCTCTCAGCATAAGTTGTCATCAGTGTTTTTGATTTTGGCCAGTCTTACAGGTATAAGATGGAATCTCAGAGTTTCTCAGTTGCACCACAAGGACATGTGCTCAGCTATGTTCATAACAGCATTGTTTGTCATAGCCAGAACCTGGAAACAACCTAAATGTCCCTCTACCTAAGAATGGATAATGAAAATGTGGTACATTTATTTACACAATGGAGTACTACACAGCAAAGAAAAATAATGACCTCTTGAAATTTGTAGGCAAATGGATGGAGCTAGAAAACATCATGTTGAATGAGGTAACCTGGACCCAGAAAGACAATTATCGTATGTATTCACTCATAAGTGGTTTTTAAACATAAAGCAAAGAAAATCAGCCTACAAATCACAATTCCAGAGAACCTAGACAATAATGAGGACCCTAAGAGAAACATACATAGATCTAATCTACATGAGAAGTTGAAAAAGACAAGATCTTCTGGGTAAAATGCGAGCATAGGGACCATGAGAGAGGGTTGAAAAGGAGAGGAGAGGAAGGGAGGGAGCAGAGAAAAATGTATAGCTCAATATAATCAATATAAAAAAGCAATTTTTTTCATTTTGCATTTCAATCCCTGTACCCACTACCTCCACTCCTCTCTCTTTCTCTTTGCCCCCCCACTGCTATACACATCTCAGAGAGGGTATGGTTTCCCATGGAAGTTCAACAATGTCTAGCCTATCACTTTGAGTCAGGACCAACACCATTCCCACTATATCTAGGCTGATCAAAGTATCCATCCAAAGAGAATGGCTTCCAAAAAGCCAGTTTAAGCAGTAGATAAATCTTGATATTACTGCCAATGGTCCCACAGTTTTATTCTTTCCTTTTATCTAATTTTGTATTAGTTTTTCTGAATACATTTTTTTCATATTTTCTCCTTTCCACCTCTCAGACACATTTTCATTCTCTATTCACCAACATTATATCATTTTTAAACCACTTCAAGTTCAATTTATTCTGTACTTACCTCCTGTTAGTGTGACCTTCTCTGGAAAGTACTCAGCCCACCAAAGTCGACACCCTTAGAAAGAATAGACTATCTCAATAGTTCCTTAGCTGGTGCTGAGACTGTGTACCGCATTCCCATTCAATACTGGAATTTGGACTGGCCTGTTACTACCTAGGTTTAATTCATGACATAGCTGATACTGTCACATCACAACCATCTAAGGATTATATTTTTTCAATTTCTCAAGAAATAAGCATAGCATCTCTTCCATATGGAAAATTCCTTTCCCTTTAATCTAGACAATACATTATCCTATAACTTTTCTTTTCCTTCATTTTAAAACTAATCTTCTTGGATTCCTGGCATGTGGTTCAGTTGGTAGAAAGCATTCCTGGTATTCACTGGACCCTGGTTTGACCTCCAGGATTTAATCAAACCCAGTAGCACACACCTGTATTCCCAGCACATGAGATGCCTAAGCAGAAAGATCTGAAGTTCAGAGTCATCTGTCACTACATACTTAGTCTGAGACCAGCCCATGGATATAGAAAACTCTATCTATAAATAGGCAAATAGATAAATAAACAACAGTACTCATTTTTTAAAAATGCCTGCCTCATGATATATTTCATGCTCGGTGCAACCCAGCTTCTGCTTCCATATAACTCCTTAATGAAATTTCACCAGGAATAGTTTCTTAGATCTTTAAAAGGTAAATCATAGTATCAAATGATCAAGCATACTGAAGATCATTACTTGTTTAAAGTGATTTGGTTTTTTTTGTTTTTTGATTTTTGTTTTGTTTTTCAAGGCATGGTTTCTGCATGGATAACCCTGCTTTCTGTACTGCTCTGTAGCTCCGACTGGAATCAGTCTCACAGAGATATATCTACGTCTAATACTGAGTACTGGGATTAAAGGCATTTTCTACAACATCATCTGGCCCTCATTTTCTTAAAAAATAAAAACAAAAGGTCTCTTCATAGAAATTGGTTCTCAAAGTCTCACAAATATTCAATTAACATACAACCTATCCAGGATTAATATTATAAAATATTATTTATTTTAAAAAGTGGCTAGAGCTCCTTAATTTTTTCAGTGGCTTTACATCTTTAATTTGATTATGATTTACCACAGACACACATAAAGAAAGAATCAATTACTGTACACATAATCAATAGCAACAGTATACACCTAAATTCTCTTCAACTGAATAAAACATAATGAGTTTATCACCTTAACATACTCATCCCAATGGATCTTTGACCGTTTTGCTATTAACTCATTCAATTCAACTCTTAACAAGCTCCTTTTTTTTGAATTAAATTTGAATAAATTGCTCTCCTATATACATTCATATCTAAATTGTTTTTCATAATTCCTCTTCCAATATACTCTGGAAACCACACAAAAATAATCATTTTACTTACAAATATTTCAATGTTCTACTCAGACTCCAGAGTCTTTGTTCTAAAATGCTTGTGGAATTACGTATTGAATATTAATCTTTCCACTAGTCAGATGAATGTCAATGAAAGTATAATTTCTTTGATATTCTAGTTTCAGTAAGTCTTGAATTAAATGAGAAAAGAACACACCATAATAAAAGAAATGGAAAAGAAATATTGTATTTTCATATTTTAAAATGTATTAAATACATTTTCATGAGGATAGTCAATTCTTTTCTGGACTTCTAAACAAATATTATATGTCTGGAACTTTATAAACATTCTAATTTATAAGAAATTCTTTGTGTACCAATGATAATAGATATGAGCATAAGTGCATATTAAGATGTAATTAACTATTAAACTTAAGATTATAATGATTATACAATTTATTTTAAACATATGAAGTACAAAACTTTTAAATGGAAAGTCTTGCTGCAAAGAGTTCTTAATGTTTCGATGTTAGATACAAGCAAGGAGTTAGCCTAGGTAAAAGCAAACAAAATTTAAAAACACTAATGGTGGCTATAAATAGCTGTTCCACATAGAATAACCTATTCTATCCAAGATGGGATATCAGGACAAAGCATGAAATAGTCTGCAGACATCACACTCCACTATTTAAAGATAGAAAATATTTAGGACATTGAACTATTATGTCAGTTGTTTGCCACTTAGGGGTTGCAGGAGCTGTTTTAAGATTTCAGATAGTATAAGCAGAGAAAATACTGTATACACAAAGTTGTCTTGGATGCATTCATTGCTGTGGGAAGACACAGCCTACTGTGGTTGGCTGACTTTTAGGCACAGGACTGTGGACTGTGGAAGTGCAGAGAATGCTGAGCATGGGGAAACATAGTCACCATTTTCTCAGTCTTCTTCACTACGGCTGTGAGTGTCTACTTCAAGCTCTTGCTTTGATGTCGCCACGACGATGGAATGGAACTTGGAAGTATAAGCTGGATAAACTAGTTAAATAAACTCGAACTTGCTTTCTTTTTCAGGTTATTATCCTTATCTGGACAGAAAACTACAACAGCCAAGCTTAACGTATTTGTTCATATCAACTGTTTTTAGAGACATTGGTTTAATGTTTTAAGTTAATCTGAATAAATAAAGTCTTTTTTCATCATCAAAAAAGAAAAAAAAGGCATGCGCAGCCCAGATTCTATGGCAACTGGTGTGGCTACTGGGATTAAAGATGTGTGTCATTATGGCTACTGATATTAAAGGTGTGTGTTACCATAATCTGGTCTGTAAGGCTGACCAGTGGGACTATTTTACTCTCAGATCTTCAGGCAGTCTTTATTTATTCAAATACAACTAAAATGCCACAACACCTATGCTCCCAAATTTTTCAGGAGATCTTGTCTATTTCCTTTTCGCAGTGGGAATCTATGTATACTTCTCTCAGTGTTCACCTTGTTACTTAGCTGCTCTAGGGCCATGTACTATAGGCTCGTTATCCTTTGCTTTATAACTAGTGTCCACTTATGAGTGGATACATACCATGTTCATTTTTCTGGTTCTGGGTTACCTCACTCAGGATGATTTTCACAAGTTCCAGCCATTTGCATGCACATTTCAAGATAACATTGCTTTTTATTGCTAAGTACTACTCCATTGTGTAAACGTTCTGTCCATCTACTGAATTAACAGCTTCACCTAAGATACATTGAATCTGCTTGAAATCAAAAAAAAAAAAATAATTCAGTATTTACAAATGAAGTGAGCAAAAAGGCAAAGAGACCTTTAAGTTGAGCTACATCTTCAAATATGTCCTCATGACTTCTTAGCTACAACACTGTAACAGGAATAGTGTTCAACCTTTCAGATCTAAATGTTCATATTACTTAATTATAATTGTCTTCAGTCATAAACATGTAAATGACCTTCTCTATTGTTTTGAGATATAATTGCAGTTTTATAATTTTAATTAAGGTTTACCTGTATATCCATAGTATTCAAAAGCATGATATATATTTCTATGTACTTTCTTTGAAACCATTTAAGATGTTAGCAGTTTTGTAATGGATTGCTAGTTTTTTTCCATTGTATTATTTTTTATTAGGGAGAGCTGCTTTAATTTGTAAACACATAATAATATTTCTGAAAGTCTGATAAGCTGTTTTGTAAAAATTCTACCTAACAGTAGTTTAGCACAATTGTTACATGATAGTATTTTTAACAAATGTTTGTTCAGTGATTCCTCTGAGGCATGACATAGTGTCATGTATCAAGGGGTGAAATTATCTGCCCTCATGCATCTCACTTTGTAGAAATGAGAGATGGATGATAAAAATAAGTGAGTGCAGTAAATTATCGTCATATTAATGATAGTAAGTACTATGTTAGAAAAGTGAAAGAAGAAAATACAGTTACTGTACGAAGTTTGAAATGCTTCCATATGAGAGTGTTCCAGAAAAATCTGAAAATTGCACCACTAAAAAGAGGGATAAGATAAAACTCCAGATACAAAACTCAAAATAATGATGTAATTTTTTTCAAAGACACAAACAGAAGATAATTAAAATAAAGAATGCAATGCATTTTATGAAAGAGAATGTTTGAAGTTGGGCGAAATCAGTGAAGTTTTGGAATCAAGGGAAAAATATGGCTTGAATGTAAAGTGTCTCCCAAACTGTCATCTGCTGAATATTTATCCACAGGTGAAGGCACGGCTTTGGAAGATGCTGAACTTCAATGACGGAATCTAGTTACCCACACCACCTTCAGAGTGGATTTTGAAAGAATATAGCTAGACTCTTACCATGAAAGAGTTTCTGTATTCTACTCAGAGATTATTTTCTCAATGGCTGCCACATACTCCTGCCACGATGGCAGGCCTTCCCATTCATGAATTACTGAAATCTCCTGAAACCATGAGTTGCAATCAACATTTCTTCTTTTAAGCTCTTTCTGTCGCATATTTCATAATAATTCATAGTTTACTAATAGAAAATATTGAACTTCTAAGATGAGTTCACTCTTAAAAGATGGACAAGTTTAATTATGGATGTATGAACAAAGTAATTAAACCACACACTTTTTGTGGGGGATCTGGGAGCATAATGTAGCTCTGTTCTAGTGGGTTTGCTTAAAACTTACAAGATTCTATAGTTAATCATTAGTATCACAAATAAGCAAGAACAATAAGAAAAAAACCAAAAACCATACTTTTTGATTATTAAAGTTCTTAAAATATCATTTAAATAACATTGAAAACAACAGCTGTTTTATTTAAATATACTTAAACTGTTACTTCATAAAAGAAAAATAAAAAGGTAACACCTTTATAAATATAGAATAAACTAAATTCACTTACATAGACATGATTATTCCAATTTTGAGGAGGCATGATATGTGACAAATGTTTCCTCTGCATTAAATATTCATTTATACTGTAGAAAAATCATACAGAAGCCTGAAATAGTTACTGAATAATAATTTTGAACAGTATAAAATTAATACCATTTTAAAGCAGAGTTTTGTCACAAGTATTTGACTTTCTGATTTATCTCTAAAATATCTACCTTGATTGCAATTAGAAAACGATATTTTCTTACAAATTTAGAGTTATTTGTAGTCTTAGGAAAAAGTCAAAGTATGTTCAAGACTACTGATTAGACTGAAATAAAAATGTACTTTTCTGTCTCTGTTCAAGAAAATTCAGTAGTTTACTAAAAGCTTTGCAAACATGGTGGCGAATAAGGAAAAAGGGGAATCGAAGTGTATTTGTTTGTAAAGAGAGATGGTCAGTTTTTACAGAACTTTTTTTCTGAAAGAAAATTTACCAACAATTAACTGTCTACTTCTTCAAGAGAAAATGAAGCATTTTGATGAACTTTTAACAAATAAATCTCAAAATCAGAACAACACATTTTTATGCAACCAGAGAGCTCACTCTTGCCTTGCTCCTAACAGTTAATCATTTCTAGTTTTGCATATCATAGGTTAGTTTTAAGATTAACCTAAAATTTCCACTGGTGAGATCTCGAAGCCCCTAGGAGGCAGACCTTAGGAGATATCTGTGAAGAATTACCCTGACTCTGTTGCTTGAGATGGGAAGATCCATTCAGAGTGACTGACACCTTTCCCTGACCTGGGATCCTGGAGGTCATGAAAAGAATAAAGTAGTATGAGTGCCATCATTATTGGTCTCTGCTACTGCACCTGAAAAGCAATGGGAATAGCTATTTCAAGCTCTTGCTGATGTTGAATCTATGCCTTAGTGGTATGAACCCTCAGAAAAACGATCCAGAATGAACTTTTCTCCCACACACTGCTTCTGCCAGAACATCTTGTCATAGTAATGAAAAAACAACTAAAACATAATCCATACAACATACTGCAAAGCACATTTAATATTTAGATTCTAAATTATGTTATTGGATTGGAGATTGTGTCATATTTTGAGGATATTTTTACTATTCTATAGAATTTAGGTATTTGTTTTTTATTGTTTTCTTTTAAAGTAGTATTTCACTATATGAGTATAACAAACACGATCCTGTCTTTTGGACAGAATCTTGGGGTTCTTTCTAGTGTTTTATAACTGTCAATAAAAGCATCTACAAATAATTCAGGTAGTATGTTTTAGATAGATAATTTTGTTACTTTTGTTTGGGATCTAGGATCAGGATGAATGGGTCCTATATTAGCTGTTTATTTTTTAGAAAACGCTGTTAGAGAATTTCATGTAGATACTCCTTATTTGGTCTCAAAACTTTTGCAAACACTCTTTGTGTCACATACTATTTTTACTCCACCAGTTCCTTTAGTCTCTAATATTGAAGGGATTGTACACATTTGGAATTATACCCAGTGTAATTTTAAAGGTACATCCCCCAATAGATAATGATGTTGTTTAGTAGTGTGGTTGTTGGCTCTTGGAGACCTTCTCTTTTCTGAAGGGAATGCATTTGGAGAAAAGGAGAGTTGAGGAGGCAGAATAGGAAGAGTGGAGGGAAGGGAAACTGTTGTTGGGATGTATTGTAAGAGAGAAAAATAAAATTAAAAAAAATTATTTGATCACCTTTTATTGTATTTGGCATCAACGCAGCCCTCCTATTGACCTGTATTGTAGTTACTTTATATTGTTGCATTATTCTTATTTGTTGGCATATAGACTTTATTTCCAAAAGTCTGAAGCAAAGCATCAGATTTAATTGTCACATAGTATTTTTTTATTTTTACAACTTCCTGAATCTTTCTTCTACAAGTCATTTCCTGCCAATTTCGGCAAAATAAGATCATTTCCCAAAATCAAGATGCTTCATTTGAAAAGCATTGATTTTCTTGCCATGTAAGGTACCATTGTTAAATCATGAATCTGGAATTTTATACCTTTGATGGATAATCTTCAGGCTGTTACGTCATCTCATTCCAATTTTAAAAATAACTTTTAGAATACATAACATGGCCTGGGTCATTGAGACCCAATTATCTGACCCTAATTTCCCCA
Organism: Ondatra zibethicus; assembly: GCA_004026605.1. Taxonomy (NCBI): domain Eukaryota; kingdom Metazoa; phylum Chordata; class Mammalia; order Rodentia; family Cricetidae; genus Ondatra; species Ondatra zibethicus. The sequence continues at coordinate 70,917 of PVIU01006211.1, read as the reverse complement.
TCACTGTCCTCTGGGTGAATCAACTTTTTAGATGTTCATGCCAACAAGTTTCCTCTCTTCAGTCCTTAAAATATTTTGATATACTCTGAACTGGATGTTTGTTGCTATATAATTGTCTATTTTCTAATTTTCTTTGGATGCCTTGTACCGTGTTGCATTACAAGAGACATAAGTATGGATAATGTAGTATATAAGAAGATCATCCTTTTTCTCTTATTTATCTGATATGTTTTTCTCTTCTACATAAATAGTACTGAACAAAATAATATGATTTTTCCTCCCCACTAGACAGTTATGTCCACAAAGGCAAAGACCATAAAAGAGGTACATTTATCTCTTCTTTATTTCACATACAGAGTGCCTTGAAGATGACTCATAATGATTAAGTAATCTATTTGTGTATGGCTCCTGTGTTTTCAATTTATACTCTGTATCCTGCAATAATAATGTGGATGCTATAAACAAATGCAGGTAAGAAAATATTTAAGCCAAAAGATAAGTAAAGAAACTGGAAAAATGCACTATGCTCAATGACAATTTCTATCAAATTTATCAAGTTTATTACCATTTATCTCTAACAAGAGTATCTAAAAACATAAAGAAAAATTGTTTGCAGCATTAACTACCAAAATATCCATAAAGTGGTATTTTCATAGAGATTTAAAAATAGCATATAGACTTCAAAGCAACAAAGGAATACTAATTTGTTCCTTGTAAAGTAGAAATTCAAACTGCCCCATTACAGAGTGTTTATTTTTTCTTCAAATATGTGTTGTCTATTTTGACGATGAATCATTGATGCACTAGAAAATCTTGCAGCAATTCTTCCCATTAATGAAATTAAAGTGGTACCTTAAAATAAAAAACCAAAGTGCATCAAAATTTATTAAGTGTACATTTTATTTTCAAATATCTTATTCTGACAGTTATAGGTACATAAACCTAGATTTCTATGCTTTTCACACAGGTTATACAGAAAATGAACATGCACGCACACACACACACATCATTTTGTAAACTTTATCCCAATTTTTTTTTGGTGTGTGTTACAGACAATGCCTCCCTTTGTCTTGTTTAAGTTCTTACACTTTAAAATTAGTCAAATTATTTTTGTCCAAGTGTTTTTGAAAAAAGTTTAGAATACTGAAATGATGCAAAGTAATAGCTATATCTTTGTGCCGATTTTTAAATGTTTTAGGGGATGCAGTTCATAAGACGTTTTGCCCTTGAACAAAAAGCCCCTAAGTAGGATCTCTGGAACTCATGTAACGGCAACAGTTATGACAGCCTGTAAGCCCAGCATGCGGCAGGCACTGACTAGGAATCTCTGGGATAAAATATCTCACTAGAGTTGTAATACTAGGTGAGCAGAGCTTCACCCAAACACCCTGTCTCAGACAATAAAGTGGAAATCAATGAAAAAGGCAAGGATTTCAGCCTTGGGCCTCCACATGAATATACATGCATACATACTTGCTCACACATATTCAGCTGCAAGTATGAGAACATGCATATGTGCACATAAATATGCCCCTCTACACACAACCAGAACAAAAATGATTAAATATACATAAAATATTACTCAGGAAATATATTTATGGTAAGTTGAATGATATTTCTTTATTACTTAGGAAAAGGGTTTACAGTTAATATTCATAAAGAAATAATTTCACTTATTACTATTCTTTTTGTCTTATTAAATGTCTTGTGTCAATTGTTGATTCATATATAGAAACAAAGAAATGCAGGATACATGGTAGCTATAGAAGAAATTTTGGGGGAAAGTTCATATTATCCATTTGTTCTTCATAATAATAGCATTAGCAAAATATCAAACTTGAAATTGATTTTTATCAAAAACTTGAAATTATAATTGAAATGCTTTTAGATAGCTGCCCATTTGAAAGATTATTCAGCTCAAGTTTTGATAGGTACAATGACAGAAAAAAAAATTCTCTTTAATTTCTTGTAGTATATAGAATAAAATAGTAGGAAAAAGAGCCTAAAGAAATATATTTTCTCTTTTCCTTGTATTACTGAAGACATTCAAATGCTCAGAAATTCTGTTTCTCATTGTACCTTTTAGGGTCTTATTCTTAGAAATACTGTTGTTTTCTTTAGTTTTAGTAATTAGAAAAAGTAAAGAGAATCAGAAAACAAAAAGGTAAAAAACAATTTTTCTCTATGAACTAACAATGCTAACACCCTGATAGACCAGACTTATATTTCTTTGTACACAAATGAGTTTCCCTGTGCTGTTCTTTTATCTTGTTTACTCTATATAATAATTGAAATAATAAGTTGAAGTAAAAAGGCACATGATAATCTAAATTTTCACTCATTTCAAACTACTTAACAGAAAGTTCAGTCAGTTAAGGGAAAAGAGAAGACAGACAGAGAGGTTGTCCTTGGCGTCTTCAGGACCACCACATATACTTTTGTTTGCACAACACCTGTGACACGGAGCCCTATGACACGTTTTAGCTATCTGCAGTGAGAGAAGTAGGAGGTAAAAATTGCTAGTCTTAAAAAACATATTACATATTTATGTAATGTCAAACTTAAATTTATATGAACTATAATTTTTATTGAATTTTTTCAAACAATGCATTTTGATTATGTTTTCTTCTGCATCAAATCCTCACAGATCCTACTCATCTAAATTTCCAGCTTTCGTGACAAAAAATTAACAAAAACAAAATCAATTAAGAAAATCAGGACAAAATGTACCAAAACAAAACAAAATGAAATAATAGCCCCAAAAACACACCAATAAACAAACAACAACAGTAAGAAACATGGATTCTTTTCATGTTAGTCAACTATTGCTGGGCATGGGACCTGCCTTGAAGTGTGGTTGATACACCCAGTAATAGTCCAAAGGAGAAAGCTGTTTTTAACTTTCACAGCAGGTATTAATTGAGAATAGCTTCTTGATTGGAAGTAGGACCTTGAATTCAATTCTTCTCCATGCTGGTATTGTGAAACACCAAGAAACTCACCTTCGGAACATCTGAACTCATCGTTCTAGAAATAGCTATGCAATTACTAACAGTCAAGGATACATGAGCATCAATTAGTTACATTGTGATTCTACAACTTAGTGTGATCTGCCTACAAAATTTTCTACCTTTATTCTGAAATGTATCCCTCATTTGTTTTGTGCATTCCTGTAAATTAAATCTCTGATACAGTCCTCCAGACAAAGCCCCAACACAGAGCTTCTTAATCATCTTAAGGAAGATGATTATTGTAATTAAATATTATCCCAACAAAGGGGTTGTTCATTTGACATTTTTACCTCTTTGTAGTTGTATAGAATGGATCCTGTACATAGAAAGTAGGAAAATTATTCCCTCCTGATATTTCTTCTGCATAAAATCTGGCCACAGAATGATAGCACATGAGCACAACTAGAAATAGTTTAAACACTCTTTTGAAACAAACTAACAATTACCTTGGAAATAATGTGACATAAAAATAAGCATACTTATGACACACAATAGACTTTTATAAGTTATATGGAATACATAAAAAAAATCCTGTAACATTTTGGAGATAAGAGCATGGTTAGAAAATAAGCAACAGGAGATAATTCCAGACTTTAGGTGACATTTCCCATATTTTCTATAGTGATTTTTCACTGTTCATATGTTGGTGACTCTGCGTTTGTACTTCATAAAACTTATAAAGAGTTTTGCTTTTAACCGAAAGCCAAAAGTCAAGAGAAGAAATAGGAAATTAAGAATACTGGAGAGGCTTTGCTCATTCCTTGAATTGCCAGGCATTTTATATGTAATACTATCAAAGTTTAGAAAATGTGACTTCATCTAGTTTAGTAAGCAGAGAGCCACAATATTGAGAGTTTTTGTTCAAGGTTTGTAAGTTGCAAGGCTAAGAGTTCAAATGTTTTAGACTGTCCTGAGAGAAGTTTGTCTAACATCAGATCATACTATAATTTCAATCATTTGTCTCTAAATAGGTTTGGAACTGCAAATAATTAAGATTCATTAAGCACTTATCATCACACACACATGTATTATTTAAAATACATATATCTAAAATGTACATTTATGCTTAAAATCCTTATTACTAGAATGACAGACACAATACAGCCTGCATTTCCTAGGAACACTTTTATTACTTTTGTACTTCTTGCTAAATTATTAATAATATGTTTCACAGATATCATAGGTTAGACAATAATTTCATAGGTAGTCTTCATAACTCATTAATCCAAATGCTCTCAGCCATGGTTTTTAACTTCTACTTTTACAGATGAGGGAATATCTTATCTTTCTTTTTTCCTTCCTTCCTTCCTTCTTCCTTCCTTTCTTTATTTCTTTCTTTTTTTTTTTTTGTTTTTCAAGACAGGGTTTCTCTGTGTGGCTTTGCTGCCTGTCATAGAACTAGCTCTTGTAGACCATGCTGGCCTACAACTCACAGAGATCTGCCTGCCTCTGCCACCTAATACTGGGATTAGAGGTGTGTGCCCACCACCTCCTGGCCATTCTTTTCTTCTACAGGACTTGTTTTTACAAAATCTAAAAGGTACTGAAGAATTCTGATATCAAAACCTACTTAGGTATTTTGCTCTTTGAACTGTTACATATCTGAAATGAACTGACAGATTTGGGGACATAACTTGGTGCTCGTCACAAAAGCATGAGTTGTGACTTCCATCTCCTTGACACTGAATGAGGGAGTGTGCACTTGAAATCCTAATGTTGGGGAAATGAAGACAGACAGATTTCTGAAACATACCTTGATGATGATATAATAAGATGGATAGCTCCAAAGGAGTAATGACTTCAAGATCGTCTTCTGACCAATACATAAACATGTGTACAGATTCATGGGTACCCATGAACATGCACCTGCACATTCATAAAAACACATGTACATATACACATGTGCAAAATAAGTAAATAAAAATTAATTTACTTGAACATATGAAATGATGACTATGAAATTTTACTTATTGTTTAAATTTCATAAATGTGATGAGAAATACAGACAAACGTTGCATATATATATATATATATATAGAGAGAGAGAGAGAGAGAGAGTCATGCAACTTACGTCTAAAATATTTTATATTTTAAGTATGAAGAAAGCTTTTAGGAATAAACAACTTCAAAGCACAGCTTGAAAAGGGCCAATTGTAGGAAACAGAGTAGCAAAGTTATGCTACCGCACACAACTGTGAATAGGCTTTCAGACAGCTAAAATGTGCCATTTAGAAGGAATGTGTCTCATTTATCCATTGTTTAGAGTGATTGAAATACATTGCTCTCACCCTGCTCCTTGGCAAGTGTTTCAATTAAGTGGGCACAAAATTTATCCTAGTGCAGTGTTCTATTATTCTGCACTGTAGTATATAATTGCATGTGACTTTGGACTTGTAGAGACCTTCCATTGTAAGGAAAATAAAATAACACATCTCATTTAAGGTAACAACCATAACTTTTCTCAGTGGAAATTCTTGTTTGGTAAAAAGGCACCGATGCTGGAAGCACGGAGCTTTTGTTTTCATCAGTGTATTAGAAAATCATGGAAAATGTCAGAAAATGGGCAAGAGATTCAAACAGGCTTTTCTCAAAAGAAGACATACAACAGCCAACAGGCATGTGAAAAAAAAAAAAGGTCTCTTCATCTTTAGTTGTCAGGGAAATGGCAAAGCAAAATTACAAAGATTCCACCTCACTTCTAACCAAATGACTAGTAAAAAAATAATAAAACATGGGGAATAGGTTCCAAAAAACTCATGTGCCAGGGACAGGTCCTGATCCCAATGGCAGGGCCCCCCAAGCAGACTACGCTACACAACTGGCATCCACATGCAGAGGGACTAGGTCAGTCCCATGCCAGTTTCTGAGCTGTCAGTCCAGTGTTCATGAACTCCCACAAGCTCAGGTCATCTGTGGCAGTGGGTTTCTCCTTCATGATCTTGACACCCCTGGCTCATACAATCCCTCGTTCCTCTCGTCAGCTGGATTCTGCCCAGTGTTTGACTGTGGATCTCTGCATCCACTTCCATCAGTTACTGGATTAAGGCCTTTTGTTGACAATTAGAATAATCACCAAACTGATTACTGGAGAAAGCAAGTTCAGTCACAATCTCTATTATTGCTAAGAATCTTAGCTGGAATCCTGGGTGTTTCGCTGGCAGCAGGTTTCTCCTTAACCTGCAAACGGCCCTATCTATCAAAATATCTCTTTCATGACTCTCCCCCTCTGTCCTGACCCCAACTCAATCACTCATGGGTGCCTAGTCTAGGCAGGAGGAGGAGCTCGGACCTGACTCAAGGTGATAGATAGGCTTTATTTACTCCCATGGGAGGTCTGCCCCTTTCTGACAGGAGAAAGAATGGTTGGAGGTGGGAGATTAAGCAGTTAAAGCAGGAAAGAAGGAGGGAGTGGAAACTGTGGTTGGTATGTAAAATGAATGAAAAAGTTACTAAAAATGCAGAAATATAACAAATTAAGCAGGCATAGGTACAATGTGAAAACGTGAACCCCTGTTCACTGTTGGTGCTAATGCAATCTATCATTTCAATTGTTTGAAAAGCTTTTATTTATTTGTTGAGATTATAATATAATTACCTCATGGGGATACTTACATTCTACAAGTGAGCCAGGAGTAGACTGAAGATATCCAGAACTCATACTTCCTCCTCTGAGGGTAGAAACAGTTTAGAGGAAAGGAGTATTCCTTTTATTCTATAATGCTGTTGTGAAGACATACAAGCTATTTCCAAATGTAATTTTCAATATATTGTTTTCAATCTATTGTCAATATTCTTAAATAATCTGTATTATTTTTTTCAAAGTCTGGGAACTGTAATGAAAAGGGAAACATCTCCTAATGTTCAAAACATTGAGCTACACAGAGGCAGGTGGGGGGGCACACACAAATTGAAATACAGTTTTGCACTTTTATTTGTTGTAACCAGTATGCAACTTATTATATTTTAATGTAATAGCAGAAGGACCTGTTTATTCTCTGTATACCAGAAATCCTTGTCTCAGCCTTGCCAATCCACTTGCCACAGGTGTTTTACCTAATCTTCTTGTTTTCTATTATCTCTCATTAAAATAAAAAAGTTTGTTTAAAAACATTGAAATGTCTTCAAACATCCACTTTTGATTTTCACAACAATTTAAATTTTAATGTATGCATCATATGATATAAGAAATGTCACAGGTGTAGAATTTGTTGCACGGTTTTTCTACAGTAATTGCCAGTTTTTCCAAAATTTTGTCATTTTGCAGAGAATATCATGATTGATAGCAAGTATGTCTTTCTTAGGAACCTTGTTTGAGTTTGGAATGTAACATTTTCAAAGGAAAAGTTGTTGCAGTTTTAACTGATTTCTTGTTTATCTTTCTCTCTCACTGTTCCTCTAGAACTCAGATTCTGTCACTGTCTAAATGTAAACTGAAGACAAACCATAGGAGCTGGTTGGGTAGACTGGGTTCTTGGGCTAAAAAACATCCTCCAGAGATGTCCCTTGGCTGAACTTGTAGAACTTCTCTGCAACAAAAACTAATTTCCATCAGTAAATTTTAGATTTACCTCTTTATATCTCACTACGTGTTCTAAATATTTCTTATTGTTTTCTATCTCATTACAGTTAACAATAAATTATTCATTTTCCCATTCAATAAATTTCTGTGAATTAGTTTGTCATAATTTCCTACTGTTTTAAGAAATAAAACATTTTCCAGATTGTTATTGGTCAAACCCAAGATACATGGCTCCAAGTCAGGATGATAGTTTCCAGGATTACAAGACATCAGGAGATAATCTACATGCATGAATTTATCTGTGCAATATGTTAACATTACATAGTTTTGATTGAACTATGCTATATGAAATAGTCAAGATGTAAGAGATAGGCCATACCTCTCTGTATAACAAAATGGATGAACTTATCATATATATATGATAAAATCATGTTTAATGGTAGGATTAATTACAGTAGATAAGAAGATGTATTTTTCACAAAAGGGAAAATTATTCTAATTCTAGTAAATATGCTTATAAGCTTCTAGTCTACAGGACAGGAAAAGATGAGTAGAACAGCATTTGTATCAATGAAGATGGGAATGGATCAGTACTCATTAATAGTAGGAAGAATCTTGATAAATTTTGAAGATCCTAACAGGATCTTTGTAAAGCCTTTATAAGGCCCTGTGAATCAAAGCTATACGATTTCTGCATGACCTGCAGTAGGTTTCCTCAATGTTCATAAGCATCAATTTGGCGTTGGAAACCGCTGTTTCACAGCAGAAATTGAAAGCAACCATCATAGTTATGTTGAGAAAAGTAATAATTTGCAATTCAGGGCAAGCTTAGACTTGAAAAAAATCTGACTGACTTTCTCACGAGGTTTTAATTCAGATATCATTACAAAGGAGAAAAGAGTACGCATTGCAACAGAATTGAACAGATTTCTTGCTGAGAACTGCATTCAAGCACTCCAGCAAATTGAAACCATCATTATTCTATCAAAACAAACATGCATTGACTAATTATATAGCTTTAGACAGCATCTCAAGCTAGTTTGAAGAGTATAAAGTTTCTTTTTTTGAACTCTCAAAGCTGTTTCCTTGTTTTAGGGATTTTGTGCTTCTGTCTAAGGACTAACTTTTGCTATGGCTAAATAATGGTAAATAAGTTGGATTCATACTTTCGTATGAAAAAAATCTATTTCAATAAAATAAGAAAACAATATAAAGTAGAAAATTACAATAGGCTGAAATATAAAAACAATATTATTGCAAATTAAATATATTTATTAATTTAAATTTTATTCATATATACACGCATGCTAGCCTATCATATAGTTTTTCTAATTGTGTGATATTCACTTTTAGATGATTTTCTTAATATTGTTATTGCTTTTGATTTTAAATTTTAACAGGTATAATGTAAAAAATGGTTTCTTTTTAAAATAAGTGAATTTCTACTATGATAATTATTACTTGAAATCACACACACACTCACAAACGAAATGAAGAAAATTGACATTCAATAGACATAACTCATATCAACTAAAAGGAAATTTCATGTACAAAATAAAAAAATAAAAGAATCTAAATTCTCCAATGTTCTTATTCTCCGTTTAACCAACAATATATAAGAATTCTTTGGTGGCACACACTCACGATTATTTTGATCTTTTGTGTCTTTGAAGTCCTTTGCACTGACTGGGATATAAGATGAAACTGCAACTGAGTTTGCAGAAAGAAAAAAGCTCACTGATAACTGTTGAGTGGACACAGAGAGACTATAATGGATATTTCAAAGTCCTTGATAAGAATTAATAGATCCCAAACTTGGACATAAGACAGAAAGTTATAAATGCATTACCTAGTGGCTACAGTGATATCTTTTGGAAGCTGTCTTCAACCATGAAAGAATGAAACACATTTGCTACCAAAAAGAAATATCAAGAACAGTGAGATATTGTTAGTTTACCTTTGAGGGTCAACTACCTCTTCATAAGGATAGTATTTTTATTGATCAATCTCCTCTCCTCAAAGTACAACAAACTCTAATTTACATAATTGACTCCACTGATTGTCAAAATCTATCAATAAAAATATTTTAAATTTAAATAATAATTTTCCTCTTTATCTAGAACATTTTATAGTATTCAAGTTAATTGTTGAAAAGTAATTGGTTGGATATTGATGGAAATAAGTTATAGATATAAATATATATATAGATGATATATATGCATGTATATTCATATATTGCCCCTACATTCCAAGAGCTGATATTAAAGTCTTGTGACATCACCCATGGCTATATATGCTTCTTTGCAAAAAGAATGGTGAGTTGCAAAAAGAATTAGTCAAATGCTTTTTCTATATTTGAATTACCCTTGGATAAGTGGTTCTCAACCTATGGGTTGTAACCACTTTGGGTAGTATATCAGATATTTACATACCTATCAAAATTACTGCAATGAAATATCAACAAAATAATTTTGTGGTTGAGTGTCAAGAACTGTATTTAAAAAAAATTAAAGCTTTAGGAAAGTTAAGAACCACTATTTTAGAGTATCAGTATTAATGTCCTTTATTTGACATTACTTTTGAGCCTTGTTTGTATTTTCAAATAGTAAACACTTTTCACAATGCTATGTATGGCGGTATGTAGAAGCACATCAATAATTTCAAAGAAAAACTCATTGTTAGCAAAACATTCCTATTAAACCAAAGGCTGCATTTCAGCTTTTGGAAACTGCTAGCACTGCCAGCTAGACCTTCTTGTAAAATTGGAAACAGTCTTGTTATAGACATAAAAGCCTGTGATACTGTGTCAGCAATTTCTAAATCTGTATTTTACTTTTGTTTCAAATGTAATCAAGGCCAACCCTATACCAGCAAACGCATCTCAGAAACCTACAAAAATAACTTATGGATTTATCAATAAAAATTTGCCCATGCCCTTTACAGCACAAGACTCTCTTAGGATGCATAATGAACTGCTTGTTCATTGTGTGTGCAAGATTCTTCAAATGTATGCATTTAAAATACATTTAATTAAAAATACAAATGGAAGAGTACTCCTATGCTTATATAATAACTTATACATAGATTTTATATAGTCATTGGTAATAATAAGACTTCTATCAGTTGTTCACTTTGTGTTAACTATTCTTAAAACCAACTTTTTACTAGGTTTTCTAGACTATAGTTTATACTGTATATTGCATAATAAATCAAAATTTATGTTAGAAGTTTTGAAACTTAAGAGAGGTATAGTCAAATAAATAGTTCTTTTAGATTAAATTAGATTATATTGACAAACCAACAAAAATGTCATTCTCATAAAATATGATAGTCTTCATACTCATTGAGGGCAGGAAAGAGGCTCCTAATTTTTATATTAGAAAATTGGAAAACAACGACAAATACCATTACTGAGAACTAAGTCCCTACGAAGTAGAGGAAGAAAATATTTTTAACCCTTTGTGGACTGGCACTAAATGACATATCTAAGAAAAGACATAAGCCTCTTATTTGGACATTGTCCTAACCATCACAATGACCCTTCAAACCTACTAGGAGCAAAGCAGAAATTTTATCGTTAGTATTCCTAGCACAACAGTCAGATTGATAATAAATATGAATAAAGCAATTCCAAAATAAGAAGAGAGAATAATTTGGTCTGATCTCCAAAAGTGAACATGTGTATGAGTATTTTGTGCATGAAATAAACTCTGTCCCCAAAGATGGTATACCATGGATACAAATGCTATATAGATAGAGCACGTACCTGTGTCTAGGGAAATTTGGGTATGCCACTCAATAAGGCATGTGTAGGATGTTGTCTTAGTTAATAATCTAATGATTTGAAGAGGTGCTATGGCGAAAGCAATTCTTTGAAAAGAGCTTGTTTGATTGGAGGCTTACTTATAGTTTTAAAATAGTTAGTACATGATCATCATGGCAGGAAGCAGGCATACATGAATATGGAACAGTAGCTGAGGGCTTTAAATAATTATTCATAGACAGCAGGAAGAGAGTGAAAGAGACCCTGGGTATAACATGGACTTTTGAAACCTCAAAGTCTATGCACAGTGACACACCTAATCCAACGTCACACCTACTCCCAGAAGACCACACCTCTCAATCCTTCACAAACAGTCTAGTAATTAAGGATCAAGCATTCAAACATGTGAGCCTATGGGAGCCATTCTCATTCAAACTACTACACATGTATATAGTGAAAGAAGAGTACTATATAGTAGCTAAATGAAGCAAGAGATTTAATTCAGTCTACTGTTGATGAAGAGAATTCTCAATAAACTGAGTACCATAGCAACTGAAACCCAGATGACTATTTTAATAAACAACAGTCATGAAATAAAAAGCAGAATTATATTTATTTAATGAGAAGTTTATTTGTGTGTGTACACATACGAGTGTGTGTTTGAGTGTATGCACGTGTGTATGCATAAAGAAAATTTGAAGAAGTGGAAATCAATAAAATACTAAGTAGATAATTATTAAAAGGTACTTGTCATTGTGAATGGGACTGTGTATACTTTGGAGTAGGAAAAATGAAACCATTTCAGCAGCCACTGAGGTTGATGCTGACTACAGTCTGCTACACAAAGAACTGGGATAATGTTTAGTCAAAGCACCATGAGAAGTTTATGATTCACAGTGATAAGAACTAAAAGTATGAAAAATAGACATTCATTAATAAAACAATAATAACCATTCATTATGACTATAGATGTACAAAGTTTGGATTATGAAGGAGTAATATGATGAGAATTTGAATATAGGAGGGTTGATGTGAAAAGTGGCACAATGAGGAAATGAACAAGAAGGAAAATGAACAATTCAGGTGTTAAAGATAACATATTTGCGAGGAGTTACTAGAAAGTGAATGTAGTGTTGAAGTAAAATGGGATATATTTAATTAAAATAGAATTTGATGAGAAACTTGGGGAAGTGATGATTTAAGGACACATTATTTCAAGACTTTGTACTATGTGTAGTTTACTGATGGTTAGAGCTATCCACTGGTCTTTCATTTTCTCTAAATTTAACAAAGGACCTGATATGTTCATCCAGTGAAACTCACTTGTTCAATATTTTATATTCTCTTCCATTTCATTTGTTTCTCCTTCTGACTGTAGCTCCCTCCTGTAGAATATGGCTTTGGAAGTGCAATACTGCTGTGAGAAGATAGGTTGTTGTAGATTGGTGGATTTCTGGAATAAGTAAGGAATGAGCAAAGTAATCAGCAAATGGTGTCCTTGACTTTGGCTTCTTGTGTAAATCTTGATTTATGAGAACAATTCACTTTGTGAAATCCCGTCATTTTGAAATGATGGAATCATATTTGTTTAGTTTTTGGAAAATGCATTAAATCCTTTAACATAAACCATGGGTTATATAGAGCACATCATTTCTTCATTATTTATGTGTGTTTATTTGTGTGTGTGTGTGTGCGCATGTGTGTAGGATATGAAAAGTGCATTTAAGAGAGTGAATAACAAGATTGAGAAAGTATAAACCAGTTTTGTTGTTGCTGCTATTTGTTTGTTTGGTCTGAGAACAACTTTAATTCTTTATCAAACAGTCTGCAAACTCTTTAGGAAAGTGTCTATATACAAACATAAAAAAACACACACATAAACAGAGAGAGAAATTTGCAACAGCTCTTATTATTTATTTATTTTTGTTTTGCATACCAATACCAGTTCCCTCTCCATCCACTCCTCTCATTTCCTCTACTTATACTCCCTAGCCCCCATCCATTCCTCAGAGAGGGTAAGACACATTGCTCTGAAGAATGTCCAAGGACCTCCCTACTATATTTAGGATGAGGAAGGTATCCATATAAGAGAAAAGGTTCCCTAAAAGGCAGTACATGCAGTAGGAATAAGTCTTGGTGCCACTGCCAGTGGCTCCACAGTCTGTCCCAGCCATACAACTGTCACCCACATTCAGAGGAACTAGTTTGGACCTATGCTGGTTCCTTTCTTGTCCGGCTGGGCTTGGTGAGTTCCCATTAGCTCATGGTAACTGTTTCTGTGGGTGTCACTTCACCATCAAGGTCTTTGAAGGTGACAATTCTTTACTCATATTCTCATTCCTCCCACTCTTCAACTGGACTTTGGGAGCTCAGGCCAGTTCTCCATTTTGTATCCTGCCACTTCACTGAAGGTATTTATCAGCTGTAGAAGTTCTTTGGTAGAGTTCTTGGGGTCACTTATGTACACTATCATATCATCTGCAAATAACAAATGTTTGACTTCTTCCTTTCCAATTCGAATCCCCATGATATCCTTATTCTGTCTTATAGCTATTGCTAAGACTTCAAGCACTATATTAAAGAGGTATGGTGACAGTGGACAGCCTTGTCTTGTTCCTGATTTTAGTGGAATGGCTTTGAGCTTCTCTCCATTTAATTTGATGTTAGCTGTTGGCTTGCTGTATATTGCTTTTATTATACTTAGATATGATCCTTGTAACCCTAATCTCTCCGAGACCTTTATCATAAAGGGGTGTTGAATTTTGTCAAATGCTTTTTCAGCATCTAATGATATTATCATATTTTTTCTTTCAGTTTATTTATATGATGGATTACATTGATAGGTTTTTGTATGTTGAACCAGCCCTGCATCTCTGGGATGAAGCCTACTTGATCATAATGGATGATTTTTTTGATGTGTCTTGGATTCGGTTTGCCAGGATGTTATTGAAAATTTTTGCATTGATGTTCATGAGTGAGATTGGTGTGTAATTCTCTTTCTTGGTTGTGTCTTTGTGTGGTTTTGGAATCAGGGCAAATGTAGCTTCATTAAAAGAGTTCGGCAATGACCCTTCTGTTTCTATTATGTGAAACACATTAAGGAATATAGGTATTAGCTCTTCTTGGAAGTTCTGGTAGAATTCTGCATTAAAACCCTCTGGTTCTGTGCTTCTTTTGTTTGGGAGGTTTTTGATGACAGCTTCTATTTCCTTGCAAAATATAGGTCTATTTAAATTGTTCACCTGGTCTTGATTTAATTTTGTTATATGGTACTTATCTAAAAACTGTCCATTTCTTTTACATTTTCCAATTTTGTGGCATACAGGCTTTTGTAGTAAGACCTAATGATTCTCTGAGTTTCCTCAGTGTCTGTTGTTATTTCCCCCTTTTCATTTCTGATCTTGTTAATTTGATTGTTCTCTCTCCACCTTTGATTAGTTTGAATAGGGGTTTGTCAATCTTGTTGATTTTCTCAAGGAACCAGCTCTTTGTTTCATTGACTCTTTGGATTGTCTTATGTGTCACTATTTTGTTGATTTCAGCCCTCAGTTTTATTATTTCCAGTCTTCTACTCCTCCTGGGTGAGTCTGCTTCTTCTTTTTTTTTTTTCTAGAGCTTTCAGGTGTGCTGTTAAGTCACTAATGTGTGCTTTCTTCTTTTTCTTTATGTGGGCACTAAGTGCTATGAACTTTCCTCTTAGCATTGATTTCATAGTATCCTATAGGTTGGGGTATGTTGTGTCTTTATTTTCGTTGAATTCAAGGAAGACTTTAACTTCTTTCTTTATTTGTTCCTTGACCCAGGAGTGGTTCAGTAGTTGACTGTTCAGTTTCCATGAGTTTGTAGGCTTTCTGGGGGTGTAATTGTTGTTAAATTCTTATTTTACTCCATGGTGATCTGATAAGACACAGGTGGTTACTCAATTTTTTTTGTGTCTGTGGATGTTTGCTTTGTTACTGAGTATGTGATCAATTTTCGAGAATGTTCCATGAGATGCTGAGAAGAAGGTATATTTTTTCCTGTTTGAGTGGAATGTTCTATAGATGTCTATTAAGTCCATTTGATTCATTACATCTGTTAGTTCTCATATATCTCTGTTAAGTTTCTTTCTGGTTAACCTGTCAATGGTGAGAGAGGAGTGTTGACATCTCCTACTATTAGTGTGTGGGGTTTGATGTGTGCTTTCAGTTCTAGTAATGTTTCTTTTACATATGTGAGTGCTTTTATATTAGGGGCATAGATATTCATGATTGAGACTTCATCCTGATGGATTATTCCTGTTATGAGCATAAAGTGTCCATCTCCATCTCTTCTGATTGATTTTAGTTTGAAGTCGATTTTGTTAGATATTAGTATAGCCACACCCGCTTGTTTCTTAGGGCCATTTAAAAATGATTGAAAAACCTTTTTCCAACCCTTTACTCTGAGATAATGTCTGTCTTTGTGGTTGAGGTGTGCTTCTTGTAAACAGCAGAATGTTGGATCCTGTTTTCATATCCATTCTATTAACCTGTTCCTTTTTATAGGTGAATTGAGTCCATTGATATTAAGTGATATTAAACACCAGTGGTTCTTAACTCCAGTTATTTATTTATTTATTTATTTATTTTGGTGGTAGAGTTTGTGTGTTTCCCTTCTTTGAGTTGTGCTGGTGGAGGGTTGTAAGATGTCTGTGTTATTATGGGTGTTGTTTGCTTCCTTTAGTTGTGGTTTTCCTTCTAGTACTTTCTGTAAGGCTGGGTTTGTGGCTATGTATTGCTTAAATTTGTTTTTATCCTGGAATATCTTGTTTTCTCCATCGATGGTGAAAGAAAGCTTTGCTGGGTATAGTAGTCTGGGCTTGCATCCATGGTCTCTTAGTGACTGCAGAACATATACCCAAGCTTTTCTGGTTTTCATGTTTTCCATTGAGAAGTTAGGTGTAATTTTGCTAGGTATACCTTCATATGTTACTTGACCTTTTTCCTTTGCAGATCTTAATATTCTTTTTCTATTCTGTATATTTTGTGTTTTGATTATTATATGGCGATGGGATTTGTTTTTTTTTTTGTTTGTTTGGTTGTTTTGTTTTGTTTTCTGATCCAGTCTATTTGGTGTTCTGTATGCTTCTTGAACATTCATAGGAATATCCTTCTTTAGGTTGGGAAAGTTCTTTTCTATAATTTTGTTAAATATATTTCCTGGGCTGTAATTCTTCTCCTTCTTCTACCCCTATTATTCATGGTTTCCCAGATTTCGTGGATGTTTTTTGTTAAGACTTTGTTGGATTTTGGTGTTTACTTTGATCAATTAGTTTATTACCACTATAGTATCTTCAGCATCTGAGATTCTTTCTTCTATCTCTTGTATCCTGTTGATTATACTTGTCTCTGTAGTTCCTGTTCTTTTACCCAGATTTTCCATATCCAGCCATCTCTTGGTTTGTGTTTTCTTCATTGCCTCCATTTCAGTCTTCAAGACTTTAACTATTTCTATTACCCATTTGATTGCTTTTTCTCGGGTATCTTTGAGAGATTTATTCATTTCTTCTAACTTTTTGTTTGCGTTCTCATCCATTTCTTTAAAGGAGTTTTTCACATCCTGTTTAAGGGCCTCTATTATTTTCATAATGCTGCATTTAAAGTCGATTTCCTTTACTTCTTCTGGAATATGGTGTTCAAGTCTTCCTGTTCCATGTTCACTGGATTCTGGTGTTGTTATGCTGCTTTTCAGGTTGTTGGAGGAATTCTTGCATTGGTGCCTGCCTGTCTTCTCCTTCAGATGTAGCCAGGAGAATCTTGGCATCTTGTTCCAATCTTTACTGTGATTGATTGTGTATTTGGGGGATTTTCTTGGTTTGCCCTCTCTTAGGACCCCTCAACAGCTGGCTGTGCCCTCTGGAAGGATCTCCTCTGTGCAGGTGCAGGAAGTCCTCCTGGGCCAAAGTCAGTGAAGACAATAGGGTAGGCTTGGGGGAAGCAGGGTCTTGTAAAACAAAGAAGCCCCTGCAGCAGGAGCTGGAGGAGCCCTGCACTTGGCTCCCAAACCGCTTTTGTGGGTGGGTACCCACCCAATACTCTGGATGTATCTCCCCAGTACAGGAGCAGGGACGTGTGGAACATAGAAGCCCGCCGCAGCAGAAGCTGGAGGGGCAATGTGTCCTTTTGATATATAATTTCTCTGACTTTTGTCATGAATCTATGGTGAATATTGTGAAAGGTCTTTTCTGAATCTATTGAAATAATCATTTGATTTTTGATATTCCTATCTTTTTTTTCACAGTTTATTACATTTATTGACTTGAATATTTTGAACCATCCCTTCATTTCAGGGAAAAAGTCAACATGGTCATGGTGAATAATTTTTGTGATGTATATCAGTATTCTATTTGTTAGTATTCCACTGAGCATTTTGGAGTTTATGTTCATCAATGATATTGGCCTTTAGTTTAGTTTTGGCTTTTGCTTTTTCTTTTTTTGGATACTGGCTTTTTAGAACAAGTTTAGAAACAGTCCTCTTTCTCTCCTTTCTTTCTTCCTTCCCTTCTTAATTTTCTTCTTCTTTTTTAATGAATTAGGAAATATTGACTGGGTTTTTTTGAATCCATCTAATCCTGGACTTTTTTTGGTCAGACGGCTTTTCATTACTATTTCTAACTGTTCATTGTTATAGGTCTTTAAAGTTGTTGATTTCTTCTTGGATTGATTTTATTGGTTTTGCTGAATCTAGAAATTTATCCATTTCTTTCAAGTTTTCCAGCGTAATGGAGCACATGTTTTTAAAGTATTCCATTCATCAGTATATCTTTAGTATCCAGTTTAATATTTGCATATTCACTTCCAATTCTGTTAATTAGAGCCTTTTCTTATTTCCTTTGATTAGCTGGGTCAAGTGGCTGCTTGTCTATTTTATCTGCAAAATAAAAAATAAGAAAGAAAGAAAAAAGAGGTCTTAGATTCATTGAATCTTTGTTGTATTTTCTTTGTTTCTATTTCATTGAATTCTGCTCTGTTTTTTTTCTGTCATTACTTGGGTTTGGGTGTGGTGTGTTCTTTTTTTCTAAATTATTTTAAATAAAATTTGGGTTACATCTTTATCAAAACCTGTATAATCCCTAACTACCTTCTAAACTTGTCCTTAAACTCACAGATGAGTGTGGTCTTTACCACCCATCAAAGACTCCTCTCTTTGAGAGATGATGATCATTACATGAAACCATACTCAATCAAAATGAAAAGTTGTGTGGTCCATTTCCAATAAATTCATCTACTTTATAAGGCTTGAACCTAAGGTTCAGGATCATTGTGGAAGAGGGTAAAGGAAATATGAGAAAATTAAAGAATCAGAGGATTTGTAATGAAATTATATCTCCTACAAATGTTAGAAGCTACATATATAACACCTGAACCACATGACTGCCTAAATATGAAGTGAACAATGACAACAGCAACAGATGCGCTAGTATTGGAGGGGGAAAGTTCATGAGCCTCAACTCTACACACTGAACTATACCCAACTAAAGAATGCTGCTAGCAGGAGAAAGCTTTCTCCAAGAAAAGGCATGACAATTGGTTATCTAATACTAAAGGGTCAACCTAAAAACATGTACATACAAATAACGTTATTCAAAATGAACCAATTTGCCTATGTGTGTGTATATATATATATATGTATGAATATATGTGTGTGTGACAACAATTAATGGGAAAGAGATCATGACCTTGAAAGAGATCATCCAGGGGAATATGATATGATAGGAAGGGAAAAATATTATTATAATCCCATAAGATAAATAAATAACTTTTAAAAAGAAAAAGATCAGAAGAAAAATAAGGGATTAAAACTTAAAAATGTGTAAATGTTCTTTATTACCTCAATGTTTTTTTCTATAACTGATAAGATTATAATAATATCAAAATGACTAACTTGTTTGCCAATTTTAGTGTCAATTAAGTGTGACAAATCATAAAAATAAAAATATTAATCTAAAACCTGCTGTCTAGTTGTGTTTACATTTGCATGGGGACAAACTGAATCCACCTACGTCTGTTAACTGCTTTCATTGTGATTTTATATACTATTTTAAAATGAGAAATAAATATTTATTTCAATGTTTACTGCTCAAGACATGAAACTTTTTTTCAGTGTTTTGCTTTTATAACAGTTATCAGAAATTTTAGTGCCCTAAAATTATTAGTTATCTGCGTTTTTCCCTCTCAAATTAATGTTATGCTCCAAATTAAATATGCATTTTAAAACATGGACTCAATTATTTGAACAATATATGAAACAAAAATCATTATGAATATTTTTTCAATATAGTTTAATTTCATTTTCCTTTGGAATTCAGTTTAGTTTCTCAGATTACTTTAGTTGTGTCAGAATTTTGCAAATATTTTCCCATCTGGATTATGAACACACTGTAGATCAACATTTATATAATTTGAGTCATGGAAATATTTGTACAATGAATAAAATGTGTACTACTGTGGTTTGGGATAAGTAATCAGCTGTGTAATAAAAATAATAAATAAGATATGCAAATTAAAATTTCAGTAAATTTCCCAGATGGCATTTTGTGATCTATGCTATTTATTTTTATTGTGTTTGTATTTTCTTTGCAATTACAGATTTTAAAAGACTATTTTTGAAAGCTTTTTAAACTTTTATAAAGAGTTTAATATAATTTCCTCAATCAATTAATAAAACTATCTGCATTTCTAATAGTAACTCTCTTTTTGTTTTGGATAGATGAGAAGATTTTTAAACTAACTATATGTCAATGTATAGGGTTCAATAATTAAATTTGCAGTATATATATTTAACTACTATTTAAAATCAAAGTACTATGCTTTTGCTTTAAATATGTTGTCATGAAAACAATGACATTAAGCTAAAAGGCATGCTTTTAGTTTTTATGATGGCCAATGCACTTATGATGGCTATGTAAACAAGTTTTCAGGTTGTTCAACATTCTCTGTCCCTTATAGAGTCAATATAAAATTAGCATATTTTTGTGGAAGTCATTTGTAAAGAGTGGAATAACAGTACATTAGTAAACATTTTTAATTTTAAGTGTGTATGCAACATTTCATCACCCTAAAATCTACTTAGAAGATACCAACACATTCTGTAGAAAAAGGACATATACACATGACAAAATAATTACATAAAATTTTAAAGGCATATTTTTAAGTATCAAAATAGTATATTACTAGCAATATAAACCATTTTTTGAAATAATACTTATAAAAATATTACTAGTTCCTTAGTACTCATACTTGTTCTACAATTTTGACTAAATATGACAGAGAAATGTCTTTTATATTAATATATTTCTATATAGTAATATAATGTAGTATATTATCATGCTCTTATTAAACCCCTTTATCAGAAATAAATGCAATGTTCTGGTTATTGTCTTCTGTTGAAATAAGATATAAGGGGAATAAGGCCTAACCAAAATGAAGGAGGCATGAGAAAAAAAATGTTGGAAACTTATTATCTTATACCCTGATTGAAAGTTTTATAAGTAATTCAACAGTGGTCCTAGAAATAATGATCACCAAACAAAAATCTTAGTTAAAAATATATGATAGGCATATTGGATTTGTTTTTCAGCGAAGTCTTAGAGACCCGAAAGCAACTGTAGGCTTTTGTCATCCCTCTTGATTACTCATTAGAACTAGATATTAAGAATTTATGTCTGAAGACACCAAATATTTTGGATGTAAGATATATAGAAATAAAACTTCAGTAAAGCTGAAAATTCTCTCTACGTTCACTAGTTTTGATAGATTTAGATGGAGATATGCAGGTGTCTTGTGGGGGAATGGGTATAAACACAAGAATGGTCTTACAAAGTTGTAAATTCTATAGACTACAACATTAATATAGTAGGCAAGATGTACACAACAGAAAACAGGGGCACTGCATGGTTTTGTGGTTGTATTTGAAGTCCATTCCACATGAAGGAACCCATACCTAATTCTTGAAACCTGTTCAAAATACCATGATGAATCAGTCTTGTGCACGAGGGAGAAAACCAAGACTGCTGTTTAGCTAAATTATCATAGCAACAAACCATCTTCTAAGTATTTATGTTTATTCCCAAGGACATAGAATATTCTCAGACTTAATCATCCTTTCCCCTCCTTTTGCTTATGAATAGAGGTAAATAAAAAGACATGTGGATGCAAAGATACTGAAAATATATGATGGTGGAAGTCTAAGCCCTAAAAAAACAAGCCATTCATATCACCACTTTATGTAGATGTTAGCTTGATTCACGAAATGACCAGGCTAGCTTAAAGATAAACAATTATATTTTTACTCATTGTAAGGGAAAACTCATGCCACAAGAATGGAAAGTCCAAGTTCCACTGTATCCTGCGGGAATCACCCAGGGAGAGCAAGCACCTGGTCTGTCCCAATTTTTCTTGCTGGGCTCCAGGTAGCCATGCTGTAACTAGGTTCCATTTCTTAAAGATGATTGGTTAACAAAACTTCCCCCATCAACTTTAATGCACCTAAAATATTAAAAAGAATGGATAGAATGAAAATAACAGCTAAAAGATAAGACAAATTCTGTGAGATTTTTTTCTAAGTATGGTTTCATTATTAAAAGTATTAACTCACAGCAGCCATGTCTACAGATGCAGGACACAGATAAGTAGGACACTCTGTCATCTATTGAGAGGGAAAAGATTCCTGGGTCTTGACAAATTGCACTTTAGTTATTAGCAACTAAAAGATTATGAGAGAGGTGATCAAATCCTCTCTGATTATACTCAATGGTGAGGGCACATAAAATAGATAGTTCCAAAACTAGGTTCACACATAGGACCCTGGTAAAATTAAGTATGTCAGAAAACAAAACAAAACAAAAATAATGAAATGTAAAAGATGGCACCATGTGTCATCATGTTGATTGGTTGTTCCATCTCTCACCATATGCATAAAAACAGAACTGGAAAGAACTTTAGATAGTGTGAAACTCAGTCAAATCATTTAGTTTATACATCAATATGTCACAGTTGGTTAATAACTTGTGAAAGATCCTCCTTTAAAAGCAGGCTTCTAAGTCACAACCCTTTCATCTCAAGGTAATAATGGTGCAAGTATCTGCAAGTCGTGGTCTGAAGTCTGAAGATAAAACTACCAAATTTAATCTATACCATGTTTCTTTCTCCATGTGACATCCTTCCTTTAAAATTTGCATATCCAATTATATTTTGTAATTAATTAAAATCTTCATAAGAGATTAGTGTATGAATCCAGCACAAATCTATCACTGAAGTGGAGAACCCGTAGTCTGAATAAATGTACTTGTTTTAAATGGTAGAAGAAAAAAAACACCACATAAAATAGAGTGCCAAAATGACGATATGTAATGTTTTTAACTAGTTGTCAACCCAAATTATCAAAAACAAGTTTATAAATTCAATTAATTACACAGGTCAAACATTACTAATGGTTCTGCCATCACAAACATTTTTATGAAAAACACTAGTACCATCTGGATGTATGAGTAATCACAACATAGGATGCAGTGAGAGCAGGATAACTTAATTACCAAACTGATGATATAACAGATAAACATCATAATTTTTAACAATTCCATTTCAGCTGAAAAATACATCCTATATCACTTTTATAAATAATGCAAATATATTTCTATTAATTTTGAAACAAATTCCTTTTAGATAATTAAGAACATGGTAACTAGGATTCATACAGACTTTGACAACTATATATATATAAAATATATATATTATAGGTTAAATAATTATATAGTGAGAAAATTTTAAAGAGATAGAGAAAGAACAATTTGAAAGAGAGAGAAAAATCCTTGAGATTGGTAAGTTGTGAGAAAGTTAAATGTACACAGGAAACAGAGTTATGCTTAGCAGTTTCCTTGGCAGTAATCAGGGACTGTTTAATTGGACTTAAAGTTTTCTCAACAATAGTAAAATCATGCCAGGTACTGGAAACATACTTATGACTAGTAAAGTCATGGAACTTGGAGGAGAAATAACAATCACCACTTTACTAAACCAGCATGATCCCTAAGTACACTCTAACTGTTCATCTTCATTCTCATAGATAGGTACAGTCCTCGCCCATCATCAAAGAAATTTCTCTTGGCAAGAGACAGACCATTGCATAAAATCAGAAACATTCAGTATGCAGATAGCTGAGGAAGAAACCTGAAAGAGATGCAGTGAGAAATAGAGCAAATTTGAACATGTTCTGAACCAGATATTTGGATTTGAAATAAAGGACAAATAAATGGAACTGTGAAAAATGAGTGTTCCCCTCCCCCTTTATAGACATAGCTTAAAGTAAACACTGTTTAAAAGTAAATCTAGAAATATTCTGGATGTTCATGAATATTCTATAAACTCATATGTTCAGCCTATATCAAAAAGGTCATGTTAGGACATGAGGCCTCCAGGGAATGTTTGGACCACAAGCAAAACCCCTGGATGAATGAGAGCAGAGTCACATTTTAAAAAATACATCTCTTTTTAAAAATATTATATCATTTTCTCATTCCATTTTCTTCCCTCGTACACTTCTTGGTCATTTCCAATTCATAGATTCTTTTTCTATTAGTTGTTCTTAAATACATACATGTATTTTTATAGACATAAATATTTCTAAATAAATAAATTCTTTTTCCAATAGACAGCATTATTTTAAAGGCCTATTTTTAAAAAATGTACCATGACTTTGAAATAAATCAAGTGGGTATTTTGGAAGATTAGAGGGAGCAAATGAGGGGAGAAATGCTAAAATTATATTACAATATCAAAAGTATAACACACACACACACATATATATACATATATATAATCAAAATACTTTTATGAGGAACACTGAAGATGGAAGAATGCCTAGGAATGTAAAGAATATGAAGGTGAGCAAATAGAAATAGAAGATGACCCCCAAAAGAGAATCTTTTCCAACATTTTGATACCAAGAAATACTAGCACATTTTGCCATTATATTTATAATTCAATAAAGAGTACATTTGATGTGGGAATCCCCTCTGTATGCTGTGATTACATGCAATTTCATTAATGAATAAAGAAACTGCCTTGGCTTGTTGATAGGGCAGAACATAGGTAGGAGGTAAAAACTAAACTGAATGCTTGGAAAAAGGAGGCAGAGTCAGGAGAAGCCATGGAGATGTGGCCAGAAACAGACATGTTGAAACTTTGCTGGTAGGTCATGACCTCATGATGATGCACAGATTAATGGAGATGGGTTAAATTAAGATGTTAGAGTTAGTCAATAATAAACTAGAGCTAATGGGCCAAGCAGTGATTTAAATAATACAGTTTCTGTGTGATTATTTTGGGGCTGAGCAGCTGGGAACCAACAAGTGGCCTCCATCAACATACATTATATAATTTTAACAAAGAAAATAATAGCAAAGTTTATTGACTGCTTGTAAAGTATAGTAAATATGACATCATAGCTATATTGCAGTCATACCAACCTTAGATGTTTAGTTTAAGAAATTTAAAATGCAATGCTATCTAAGGTTTAATATTAAACTAGACAATTTCCCCTTTAAAATACAGTTACCTCAATGCAGCATATTTGAAATGTATCTAATTTCATTACACTCATCATCTCCCCAGATGGACATATAACATTGTACTTCATAATTTATCCAAGAACATTTTAAGTATTCTTCAAGGGTTATATAATTTATTGTAAAATTAGTTGTCAGCACTATCATCTTCTGGTACAGGTCACAATGAGAGTAACAAATATTCTCTGTGGGAGCATGCAAATTATTCAGTGTATAATGCTGTCTTCATCAATCTCCAGTGATGTTAGTACACTACTCTACTCTCACCATATAGCACACTTCCAAGAGACATCACTTAGGATTTTATGTATAACAGAAAAGAAAGTCTTATTAATGCTTACAATGAGTTATTTGCCTTGAAATGTCATCCCAAGGTAAAGTTTTCATTTGCATATACTCTGGGTGCTTCCAAATAAATAGATCTGATTCATCATGGAATTTGTGTGTGTGCTTCAATTACAAAAATGGCAAGGCAACTTTCTGCAGTTGAGGAACAATTAGTAAATTTATTGATTTATGTTGTATCTTAAAATACTAATATTTTTGCCTGTTCCCTAAAATAGTAGCAAATGGTTCTTATCAATGTTCCACAAAAACATATGTATGAATATTTTGCTTCTCAGACTGTAAAAATATTATCCATTAGTCTCTATTGAAAGAGTATTATCACATATTATATATCTTGTGTTATAATAGCACATAGCATTTTATGTGCTGAAGTATATAACATATGTTGTAAAACTCACATGATGAAAAATTGGTGTATATATATATATGAACCACTGAAATAAATGTGATTCTTTTTGTTGATTTTTCTATATTTTTCTGTAACTTAATTTCCATTAAGGAATCATTGAGCTTCATAATTTTTGAATTCATTAAACATAATCAAAGTATAGGGCAGAGACATGCTTCACACTCCAAATAACATGTCCTAGAGATACTAGATACACACATGGTAACCACTGAATATCCAGATGTCCATCAGTGTCTGGGAGTCCACTGGACATGTTGACAAAACTAATGTAGTCTGATATTTCAGAAGAGATCAAATTTGTTGAAGAGAAATGTGGAATGTTTTCTTTAAAACAGCCAATCTACTGATGATATGGGATGAGAGATATGGCAGTTAAAAACAAAATGAAATTGCCTATTCTGAGAGTCATGTTTCTTCTTGGTAAACCAAAGTTACAAAAGCTGAAAATCAATGCATATAAAATAAGTTACACTTACTATCAGTAAATTAGAAAACATGTCAGGAAAAGTATCTTCTATTTCCATCTTCATCTTGCTCATTAGGAACAAGACTTACATTTAACTTGATAGAATCCGAAGCATGCTTTGAAGCTAAATCTGGGTAATAAATTCTTGTCAACCAAAGAAGAATTTAAGTGTTACTTTGTTTCTTTTCAAATAAATTTCCAAAAATGATCGTATCCTTATTCCTCAACCTTTGTTTTATTGTTTCCAAGGATGGAAACTAATTTTATATAGTAACATGTCTAAGTTAAGGAATAGTATAAATACCTCTCATTCTCTCTTTCTTTCTGTCTCTAAGTCTCTGTGTCTCTTTCTCTATCCATTTCCCTTCCTCCATTTCTAATCTCTCTCTCTCCTTCAGCCTCCTTCTCTTTGTGTATATTTGTGCATGTGTACATGTGTGTTTGTGTGTGTTCTTAGAAGATATGAGCATTCACATCATTGAGTGAAGTAAATAATATTTGCTTTAAACAATGTTGATGGGTATCATCTAATTAATTCAAACTTCATGTTTACCAATTCCATATACCTTATGTGAAAATACCTGTAAATTTTATTCATATCGTGCTTCTGTGCTCATCCCTTCAACAATCATAATAACTAATGAACAAAATTAATAGAGGTATACATTAACAGATGATAAAGAAAAGGTAGCTGCAGTAGTCAACAGAATATTAGTTACCTAGCAAGAAGGAAGAGATCCTGGTTGGAACTAAAGTTCATATGTAAGTTCATAATTTCAAATGATATAAGCTAAGTCACAATGGTAAGTCCTTTATGATTTTATGGTGTGTGTGGGGTACTCTGTCTATGTGTTGCTTACATTGGTTAATGACTAAAGAACTGGCTTGGCCTATAACATGGGAGGAGGAAGGCGGGGTCAGAGAGATGACACAGAGTTTCCACGGGAGATAGACATGCTGAAACTTTGCTGGTAGGACACAACCTCATAGTGATGCAGAATTTAATGGAGATGGGTTAAATTAAGATTTAAGAGTTTCTTAATAAGAAGCTAGAGCTAATGGATCAAGCAGTTATTTAATTAATACATTTTATGTGTGATTATTTTGGGTCTAAGGTAGCTGGTAGGCCAGGATGAACCATAGGGCCCCTCCACCTACAAATTGGTGCCAATATGGAAAATTAAAATCCACTTAAAAACCTGAGAGTGCTTAATTCTAAACACAAATATACAGAGTTTAAAATAGCTTCTCATGGTTTGCTGGTGGCATGCCACAGCTCCTTTAAGTTTTCCTGACTCAACAGTAGCAAAAAAAAAAAAAAGCCATGCCATTTTAAAATGCCTACTTTTGGGGGCCTGCCAGCATGAACTCTGACTCTTTCAGGCAAGAGTCAGAGCATTTGAGCAAGGTTTATGAGCAGACTGATGCAGCTTTAATGATGATATGAACTGGCTGTGTGCCTGAGAATGAGAGTGGGGCAGTAGGCATGGCTCTCAGAGGCATGAGCAGCTCCACCATTCTGGCAGTATCATATATATCATAGTAATGGCATAGCTTAAGTTTTAGTCTGGGCAGGCAAGCAGGAAGTACCCTATATACCATCGTAACGGACTGTTTAACTGGACATACAGGATCCACAGAGAAATGATTGCTGAACTTGCCTAAAGGTGAGATGATTCTTTGGGGTTCCTACTTCATGAAAGAGTCTGTCATACATTCTGCAGGACACAGAAAAAAGTGACTAATAATTGCCGATATAGGCATAACTGTTTTGAAATTTCCTGCTTAATGGAAAAGCCTAATGGATACTATGTGCCTGTAGGCTGAAGATAGCTGCCCCAATGACACATAAAAACTTTGGGTGACTGTACAGTCAGCAAGATGTCTCTGCCAATTTTAAAGTTTTGGAATTTGGTTACAATGTGCTTCCTGTTTACTTAGGTAATATCATATCCTTCTGGAGTCTTTGATGGAATTAAATATTTTATGGTTATAGTTTTCCTTAGTTATGATAAAAGATAAAATAGATGTAAGTATTGTAACTGTAATTTTTGCTTGATAACTGTTTTGTTATATGTAATTTTACTATATTAAAGTTAAAGCCTTCCTTTTTGTTTAAACAGAAAAGGGGAAGTGGTGTGGGAGGTCCTTCTGTCTATGTGTTGCTTTTATAGTTAATGAATAAAGAACTGGCTTGGCCTACAACATGGAAGGAGGAAGATGGGGTCAGATAGATACCATGGAGCTGTTCCTGGAGATAGACATGCTGAAACTTTAGTGGTGGGCCATGACCTTGTGGTGATGCAGAGATTAATGTAGATAGGTTTATTAAGACATAAAAGTTAGCCAATAAGAAGATAGAGCTAATGGGCCAAGCAGAGATTTAATTAATACAGTTTCTGTGTGATAATTTCAGGTCTAAGCTAGCCAGGATCCCGGGACAAACAAGCAGGTCCTCCTCCTACAATTTTATTAATATGCTGAATATGAACAATGCTGAAATCATAGGCATACAGAGCATGTTTTCTGTCACCAAAGTTCATGTAAAATGAAAGCAGTAAGGAATAAAGAGAGATTATTTAAGAGAAACTAAATCCCAGCCAGACAGCAAGGATAAGTTCTGCCATTTTATATATGTGTATAATTAGCACAATACTACATAATTTTAAAAATCTATAAGGTAGGAACTTAAACATTACTATAATAGAAATAAAATAAGAAAATATATGCTTGAGTTAGTTAATACAAAATATTTATGTTTATCAGAACATTATATTGCCGCCATAGATATTTATAATTATTGATCAAAATGACCAATAAAAGCATAAATTCTCCCTCTGAAGTTTAAAATTTTGTATTTTCATGATATAAAGGATTATTTTATGTGTTTTTTGAGTTCAGTGTTTCCCTTTTTATACCAGCTGCTCCTTGGGTTCTTCTCTATTGGAAGAAGAGTTAAAGCACAGATCTTTATGCTCAAGACTGAATTATAAATTTAGTTTCCCAGTATGAAGACAGAAAGTGTCAGAACTTCTTAGACTTCACTAGCCAATACTAATATCTGTCTATCTGACTGTCTGTTGGTTAGTGGGTTCGATATTTGGTCCGTCTGTCTATATATCTATTTATCCATCCATCCATCCTTTTTTTTCTATTCTTTTTTCTTTTTCTCTGGATGATCCTGAGTGGAAGATGGTGAATTCATATTCAATGAATAGAACTAGTATATAGATAGTCCCTGCCCAATTTCAGCCCTTTAATGAACCCATGCTGTCCTCATTTTCTATATCCAGCCTGTTACAAATACTGTTGGAGTCCCCTTTATATTGGCTCTACCTACTAGGTGACAAATATCACTCTTCTCAAGATTTCTATGGATGTGAATGCTTATACTGTTTCTCAACTTTTTTCTGAGTTCACTTTCCTGGTCATCAATTGTTTAAAATAATACATCTGCCTCTGAACTCTGTATTCAGGTGTTATTAGGTAACAGATTTAACCTGACTTAATTCTGTATTTCTCACGTCATGTTTCCTCCTTCAAATATATTTTCATTACTTTTCTATCATTTTAATTAGTGTCTTCTAAACTGTTAACTCTGACTATTCTCCAGATTAACCACCATGTTTCTTTTAAACAAGGCATACTTTTCTTTCCTATAAACCTTCTTAAAACTTCAGCAGGAAGGGATGACTTGCATCTTCAACTGGTATTTGGGTGAAAGAAACTGTTCCCAAGATGAAATCAACTGCAACCTTAATAAGAATAAAGATCAATTGCTAGAAATTTCCTTCTGTTTCAATTGACTAATAATATTTGCTTCTATGACAACTTTAATAAACAATGGATTTAAAATACACTAGGACAAATTACTTATATCCAGTGTAATAAAATAATAAAGTAAAAATAATTAAAAATAACATGAGTTGTAAAATATAAAGATATTTTTCCTATAAACACTTGAAAATCTTGACAGCACCAAAAGTAAGAGTAATGAAGAGATGAAGTAATGCAAGCCCTTCCATATATGGTAAGCCAGGGTTTCAGAAGATACAAATGACATCACACTGTTGAGAGTCAAGCTGGAGTCAGAAATTAAAATGACATTTGTCTACTTCCTAATCATTCTTACAGGTTTTTAATTTTTCCACATTTTTTGCAGTAAATTTGCCTTTCTATTTATGACAAAAGTATTATTTGTAACTCATTTGTCCTCCTTCAAAACCATAGGAAAATTTCAGACAGCAGTCACAGTTATTATTTTGCTCCTTTGAAATCAACATTTAAAGCTATTCTTTCCTTGTATATTTTCAAAATACTGGAAATACATAACATCATAGTTCTGTATTTTGGTGTCAAGCAATGAGACCACTCTACAGAAAAGGATGCTATTTTAAATAGTAGTAGGCAGAATTCAGTATGAGAAAAATTTGCCCTTTGCTTCTAGACTTATTACACTAAGTTGAACTAGCTAATTCCATGGAGGAACAATGCTGCATTCAGATATGAAATCAGGGAGAAAGTAAATCCTTTTTAAAGATTTGAATGTGCTGAATCATCTACAAAACACACTGATGCTGCTGGCAAGGCACTTCCTCCCATTAAATGTCTTTTTTTTTAATTAGCTCATGACAGGTAGCTGAAGTATATTTTCAAATTAGTTTGTTATTTTTTTCTCGCTACTTCTTTGGTAAGGATTTCATAGCCTTTCACCCACATTGGTTTTTATTGAACATGCAAAAGCATTGCAGCTAAATGAGTAAAGAGCTTAAATGGTAGTCATTTATTGAGATGGCCAGACCCTCTTAACCAAACAGTTCTTTTTTATAGATTAATTTTGTATTATGAAGTTAAGTTGACCTCATGTTTATGCTGCAGTTTTGCATGCCTGCAATTAAATAAAACAACATAATCTCACTTGCACTGAATTATTATAGACATTCAGATAAAATTTGAAAAGATAACTATTAGTAAGAAATAATCCACCAGGAACTGATTTTAAAAATAACAGCTCAAAGAAACATTAACAGCTCAAAAAAAGCTGTTTGTTTGTTCGGTTGGTTGGTTTTTGTTTTGTTTTTCGAGGCAGGATTTCTCTGTAGCTTTGTAACCTCCCCTGGAAATAGCTCTTGTAGACCATGCTAGCCTCGAACTCATAGAGATCCACCTGCCTCTGCCTACCAAGTGCTGGACTTAAGGGCATGCGCCACCACTGCCTGGAAAAAAATCTTTCTTTTTAATTTTAGCTACCGAACATTTATGTTTTGTTCAAAATGCTTTGTAGAAATTTTCTTTCAATTTGAGACCTGTTTGTCACTGCTTGCTTCTATTTCTTCAATTAAAATGATAAGTATAAACAAGGTATGTCATGAATTTGTGTGATTGTGGTTATTTATCAGGAAAAATATAAGTGATAAAAGTAAGAAAAAGAAAATTTTTGTCTATTTACTACCCCTGTAAGTCTAGAGTGGGATAGAATTTCCTTAATGGAATATTTAATTTTATACTGAATTGTAATAGTTTTATGGATATTTGTGAATATAAATTGTACAAGAATTATGTAATATAGTGTACACAGTATGCATATTTTAATGTTTTATCTATCTCTGTAGCTCTTTAAAGAGAGGGCATTTATTTCACTATGAATTAAATGCTAGCAGCCCTTTGATCCTTATGAGAAAGATAATTGGGAGGGTTGAAGGGGTGGGGAGAGGCAGAGAGGGGAGCAGAGAAAAATGTAGCGCTCAATAAAAATTTAAAAAATAGGGAAAAGAGAAAAAAGATAACTATTTGACTATGTTTTACGGGTTCCTATGAAACATTAAAAAATAGAGCTTTATAAAATATAAGATAGTTTATCAATAATATTTCATGATTGACTCCAACACTATAATGTGTGCTGTATTAAAATATCAGGTGTGATATTTTATTTTATTTGTAGTCCAGTTGTATTCAGTTAAAAGCAATCTTTAAAATATCATTAGGAATCATGATGAAGTGCTGCTTATCTTTTTCCTAACACATAGGAGACAGATTCAGAAATATCCCTATAAGTTCAAAACAAGTTCAACACTGTTTGTTGTTCTACATTTGGGTTTCCAGAACAGTGATATTTAATAGAGGGACTGTTTCATATATAAGTGAGGGGGAAAAAAGAAAAGGAAAGGGAGTAGAAGAAACAGAAATAGGAGAAATATCATGGAGAAACTACATGATCTTGGGTGCAACACCATTATGCATAATATTTTAAAAACCATGATAAAAATTGTTCCAAAGAAAGGTAAAAGATTTATTACAAAAAGTTGGAAAAGAAGAGGCATTACTTTCAGGTACTTTCTTTTTAATTTTTCAAAAATATGTCAGCTATTGCCAGCAAGATATTTTTATTATTTTATTTCAAACTTCCACATTTTACAGCCGGATTCGTGATCAAAAAGCTTTCATCTTTTAAATTTATACTGAATGGAGAGACAGTTGGGGTAAGAGGTTGGAGATAAGATGGAAGCTTTAGATTGAACTCTATATTTTTTTTATTTTTACAAGTGTGTATCCCTATATTTTGGAAGAAAATCAACAACAGTCCTTCAAAACATTCAAACAAGCTACAAGCAGTTCTCAGACTTAGAGTGTCTTGTTTTGCTTTTAATTTGCATTTAGAGTGCATCTTATTGTAGAACTCTCACATCAAGAAGAGAAATAGCAAAACAGCTTATACTTCAGAAGCTGCTGTGTGTTGCTGCTATTTTATGCTTTGAGTATCCTGAAATAAGGAAGTTTAATAAATATATTCATTTTTGAGTGTAAAGTTATTGAATTGTATATTGTTCAGGATAATTCTTGAGTATTCATTAGAAGTAGCTTGAAATCTGTGGATTGTTTATTTAAATCAGAACACTACAATCAGAATGACTATATGTGAAGCTATAGCATGTACACTCAGTTAGACTTTTACTCTAGATAAATATTTTATATGATATTTATCATCATTGCTGGTTATTACAGGAATGAGATATTCATTAACCACCTGATGTCCAGTACACACTGTGATATGTTTAGATGAAATGAAAGGTCTGAGACATTTCCTCCTTCCTGAAGATTAATCTTGAAGCACTATAATACAAAAGTAAACTATACTGAGTCAATGTCACCATGACTGCATTACCTTACATGACATTCCTGTGAAGTTTCCCATGTGCATCTGAATAAAAATGATTTTTGACATATTCTCTCTGCAACTTTCCATTTGTTTATTTGATTATTCCCACTAAAATATTCTATCTATTCAACTATCAACTTTATATCTATATTCATATTACTTAAGCAACCCATTTTCTTATAAGCCAAGAATATCCTACTACAAGGTGAGGATATTGTTTGTGTGTGTGTGCTTGTATATAATAGATTATATATAATTTGTAGCAAAATTTCTGTATGATTACATTTCAAAACAGATGTCTCTTAGACCTCTTTATTTACCTGTATGATATTTTATAAACTTTCCTATCCATTTATATGCTGAATTTCCATTGATCTGTCCTTTTTCTTTTTTTTTTCCATACATTGTTTTGTTTTATTTTTTCCATTCAAAAACATAATTAAAGAAATAAAATTTTTACCTTTCTTCCCCTTCTCCCGGTCCCCTCCCTTAATTCAATAACGTCTCATATCCACCTCAGTCCTTAAAATATCACCTAAATGACTGAAGTTGAAGTTGTCATATATGTTGTTTCTTTTTCTTCATGTAGCTCTCATGTTTTGTGTTTTGTTTTGTGTTTTAAGAATAGTGCTTACCACCCAGCTCATATAGGAAGCTATAGTCAGCCAACTTCATGCTATTACAGGATTGTATCAGTCTCTTCCTTAATGCCAAACATGTTATTATTGTATTTTTATGTCTGACCTTAGTGTTAACATTAGTTTACCTGTCAAAATTAAGAGCTCGGAAATAGAAATTTCCTCTCGAATATTTGCTTAGTGCAAAAACTCTGCCAATAGAAACTCTGCTAATTTCTGTTTAAAAGATGAATGTTAGTTCCACAACAGTTATGAAAAACATGATAATCAAAATGATATACATACAATAATCAAGAACATACCATAATGCGAACACCATGAGGTAAGTTTGTTTTGTTCTTGATGACTCTACCCTAATGTCTTATGCATGTGTTATCACTTTGAACAACTTCAATACTTTTTCATTGAATGTAAGTTAAAGTATGAAAGGCAAAGTTCACAGCAGCTCTGAGTAATAGAATGAACAGTAAGATATCCTTCAAGAAAAATAAAAGTAAATTTTTTTCTGGTCCATATACATTAGACAGAGAAACCCATTTTCTTAAAATAATAAAAGAAAAGAAGGAAAAGTAAAATATTCTAAATATATGCACTCCTTTATAAGTCAAATAATGAAAGAAATACAAGAGTTTCATTTGGGTCGCTGTATAAGATAATGCAATCAAGGTAATGAAGAAGCCTGAAATAACTGAAAAATCAGGGAACACTGTGCTAAATTACAACATTGAGTGACTTTCACAGAGAAGAAACAAAAAAAAAATACTTCCATTTTGGATTCATCATTAACAAAACTTTTGAAAGTAAGCAAAGTGAAAAAAGATATTTTTTTAATTTAAAACATATTTGGCATTGAATCACACCATGTTATTAATGTACATATATTATATTGCTTTACTCTATCACAAAGCAAGTTTAATGTGAAAATTTAGACATAAAATATATTATATTAAAAATTATTTGAAAACATATTTGGAGTTCCTTTTATTTTGTGATAGTAATGTAAATTAATTTTTTAAAAAACTTTTATAATTTTTAACAATTATTATGTGCATGTGTGACTTTTGGCAGACTAGTACATTGTCCATGGATCCTAAAAAAAATAAATCCTCTGGATCTGTAGTTACAGGCAATTGTAAGCTGCAGGGTTTAGGGTCTGGGAACTGTATTCAGGTCCTCTGCAAGAGCAATGCTATTTCCTAACAACTTAATAAGCTTACTATTTCCCCAAAATAGTACTTATTACAACAATATTTGTATGAATTTCCTCTAAAAATCTGCTTACAGTTTTCATAAAATGTCAATTTTTTTTCCTCTTTCTTCATGAAATGACAAAAAGATTTTGAAGACACCATTGAATTTTAAAGACTTTACAATAAAAGTGATGAAGAAAAAATAAAAGATCAAGAGCAAGAAAAGGTAATTTAGGCTTAACCTGAGTAACTCTCAATCTGATACTATTTTCAAGTAAAATGTAACATACAATTTTTGAGTAATTAGATATCCTTCCATTTTATAAATGAAATTAAAAATTAAATAGCTTTAAAATACATTACTGTGACCAGAAGAAAGGCACATCAACTCAGATGCAACTGAGTCTGAGATCCATAGCTTTGAGTCAGTCCACCACACTGTCTACTCTATCTAGTGCTACTGGACTGAGTGAAGAAGCTGGTACTGCAGAACCAGATGTCATTACTGAATAGCACTGGTCCTAGGCCCACCTGCCAATGCCTAATAATAGAAGCACTGTGACTGCAACTGAGCTGTTTGCCCTGCTTTGAGACATAACACAGGGCAGTGGTACTTCCTGCAAGCTACAAGCACAAAGGTCAACATGGGAACTTGCCCCCAACACCCTGAATAGCAACAAGATCACCTTGATTCTGGTTACCAAGAGGATATCAGAAAATAGTCTCAGTGAAAGTTGAGTATTAATGGTGTGTCAGATGTCAGAAACTTTGAATCAGACCAATGATTCATTGAAATAAGTAATTGGATGTAAAACTGTTTGAGCATATGTGTGTATGTATGTAAAATGTGTGAAGCACTGTAGTTTCAAATATCACTATGACAAGTGAACATGAGACAGAGAGGTGGAAAAGATGGAAGAAGTGAGCAGTGAGGGAGAAGTGGAGAGAAGCAGAACTAGAGACATGATAGCTGTGATAAGTGTGAGAGACAGCTAATGAGGACAGTGATGGGGGGAATGTGCCATTGCCAAGTAGGGCTGATAGGAGGGTATGCAGTAGCCTGAAGCTTGCACAGACTCAATCCCAAACAGGCTGTCCAGATGCATGATTTCCTTGATTCTCAGCAACAACAGAATGTTCAATATGAATAATGGCTCATTTTCTGTATTGGACCTCCTCCAAAGACCTCTATGGTTGGTCAGTGCTGTGTAGAGGGAAGTTACACTCCCACCTGGTCCCACAGCTATTCAGCTCCAAATAAACACACAGAGGATTATATTAATTATCAACTGTTTGATCTTGTTCTGATATATTACTAACTACCCCTTACAAGTTAAATTTACCTTTAATTCTTTTCTATGTTTAGCCATATATGACTCAGTACCTTTTCTCAGTAAGGCATTCTCATCTTGCTTCTTCTGCTTCTGTATTACGACTTCCTCTCTGCCTTTACTCTTCCCAGAATTCTCCTAGTCAGGTTGACCCACCTATAATTCCTGTCTGGCTACTGGCCAATTGGCATTTTATTAAACCAATATGAGTGACAAATCTTTATAGTGATTTGAAAAGAAAAAATGGAAGATATAAATATAAGATAAAAAGGTAGGTTATTGAATATACTTTTAAAAACAACTACTAGTTTTAAATGTTTTACATTGTTTGGACTTTTGTTTATTGTACACAAATTTTGTATGTTGATACAAATTTGACATTAATTTTTTTAGAACAGACGCATAATCTTCTAATCTTTTTTCAAGGTATTGTACATATACAGCTCATTTAACAAGGTAGTGCAAATTTCTAGTCCTTGAAAGTTATTATTACCAACTGTATAGAATAATAAGGAAATACAGGTTAGTAATTAGTTACCTATTACAATTGAAGTTGTTGTCATATTAAGTATGTTTTCAAGGTCAAGCAAAAATACAAATTTTAGAGAGACAGGTCACCTTCAAACACTTCGGAGATCTACAGAATATTTCATTTAAGATATTTTAATAATGTAGGCTCTTTTTTTTTCTTATGACAATGAGACATATCTGTTCCTGGCAGAAGCAATCTACTTCAGAGAAGATGATGGGTATCCACATGGAGTTTGCTTTTTTTTTTTTTGAGTCATTTTAGGACTGGCTCTAGAGGAGATCCCAGGTGTCCACAGGGATGTCCCCAGCTAGGTCCTTTGGCAGCAGAGGAGAGGGTGCCGGAACTATCATTGTCCCATAGTCACACTGATGAATATCTTGATCACATCCATAGAAATTTCGTCCGATGGATGGAGATAGAGACAGAGACCCACTTTCACACCAGAGCAATGGACTGAGCTCCCAAGGCCCAGTTGAAGAGCAGAAGGAGGGAGAAGATGAACACAGAAGTCAGAACCGCAAGGGATTCGTCCACCCATTGAGATGGTGTGCCCGATCTAGTGGGAGCTCACCAAGACCAGCTGGACTGGGACTGGAGTTTGCTTTTTTAGTTGCAAAAGTAAGCCACTGAGCAAGAGAGTGCCCTTGCCTCAACTGCTGACAGTATGCTATTCTAATAGGACAAGCTAGACACTAATAGAGTGACTACCATACCTTGCCCAGACAAGGTGGGATATGCTGTCCTAATGGTACAAGCAAGTACATGATCTGTATGCCCATTGACTGTTAAGGGCAAGGAGTTTTGCTATGGCATTGACGAATGAAGACTCTGATTTGAGAAAGAACTTAGAAAGCTTCTGTGACAACCCCTACCCATTTCACCCCAAAAGTAACAGCCTAGAGAGAAAGTCATCAAAAAGACATCTTTAAATCTGTAGTAAGGATGCCGAGAGGTAGCTCTTCACAACTGATAGCTTCTGGTTAGGGTGCCTTGGGAAAGGATTCAGTTATTCCTTAAGAGGCTGGCCAACACCAGGAGATTTTCCTTGATTCAGCGAGGGTATGGACAACACAAATTGAACTTCTTATTGTGGGGAGCAGGGTAGAGGATCCCAATGATAAGGGGTAAACCTGGGAGAATTGGGAATTGAGGGTACTTGTGGTTTATTATGTGAAATTCCAAAATAATCAATAAAAATAAGAAAACTTTATTACAAAACATATGATTAAAGTATCATGATTTAATTCAAATATTATTTTGGAAGTCAAATATTTTTAAAACACATCAAATGTAACTTTATTTGGCTATGCATAGTTGTACAGAAATAGAAATAGATTCATTTAAGCCCTTTAAAAAGGCAAAGTATCTTGATTTTTACACATATAATGATATGTGTTTTATGAGATCCAAGAAATACACTTAAAATGTATTTTTGTCTCTGAATCTTCTGTCAAATACCACTAATTTTGTTCTTTTTTCCTCTTTTATTGTTTTCACTCTTACCCTAGGTTTTTCTTCAGGTTACACTATGAAGTGATAGTTATAATCTCATTTATAACTGATAACCTGAGCTATTTGATATACCTCAGATAACCTAAGTTATAACTCAGTTACATAAAATGAAGTAGTCTTTCTTGTAAAATTGAAATTATATGAAGGTCTGGAGAGATGGTTCAACTGTTAGAAAATATAATGCTCTTCAGAGGACCCAAGTTCACATCTATACACCCTTGTCATATCAGATGGCTCATAACACCTATATGTGCATCCCACATAAGATATATCCTCTGAAATATTTAAGAACATACATTGCTACATCTGAATCTCCAATAATGTCCTCCAAGTTCACCTGAAAAAGTTTAAAATGACAAAAATTTTAAAAAGTGAAAGTGAATAAGATTTCTGTTTTGCATACACAGCCCATTTTCTCATTACATCTGTCCATCCACAGATACTTTACCTGATGTCACATGACACCCTATTGAGTTATGTTGTAATGAACATATGAAAGAAGGACTTTCTGAGCTCTCATTTCCTTTAATTTGGAAACATATTCATATAAACAGTGGATCACATGGAAGCCCAATAATTCAACTGTTTGTAAACCCAGTATTATTGTATTACGAGTTGGCCTTACTAAAACACTCAGACCAGTAGAATTCTTTCTTATTCACATGTTCACAAACACTCACTATTTATCTTTTAAATACTAGGCATTCCAAATTGCTTTAGCTAATACTTCTTGCATCTTCAGTATTCATATTCCTAATGATGAGGATATACAACAATTTTTTCATGTGTCTGTTTTCCATTTGAATCCTTTCTTCAGAAAAATATTTACTAATTTTATAAGATGCTTACACTGAAGAATTTTATTCCTAAAGCTTTGTTGTTCATCATCAAAATCACTTTGTCTATTTGGGATTATTTGTGGTTCTATGCAGATGTTAGGATTCTATTATTGTGATAAACTCCATTTGTACTTTCATAGAAAATGAACTAAAATTTGACAGTATCATTATTATAAAACAATAAATTATTATAATCCAGGAAATGAGTTGTCAACATTGAATGGTATCCTATTATAAATGAAGCTTACTGTGCAATGGTTTTCGTTCTTAGAGAGTTTTGGTAGAGACTAATGTTTTTTATACTCATGATCATGTAATTTAAAAATGAGACTAGCCATCTTTAATGTTATGATTAGTATAGAATGTATTTTTTCTCTAACCTAGTTACTCTAACCAAGATTTCTCATCCTATGCTGAAGTGATGAGAGTAAGAGTGAGTATTCATACATATTCCCAAAATTTATATGGATTCTCTTTTAATGTCTGTGTGTCTGTGTGTTTAAAAGATGAAAGAATAATAGGGAGTATAAAAGGCAATAAGGTATTAAAAGGAAGATACATGTAGGAACAACAGAAGGGGTAAAATACAAAAGATGATAAAATATTGCATGATATTTCTTTTATTAGCAATCTATAAAACAAAAAGCCTTAAAATTGTATTTATATATTTGTCTGTATTGTGTGGCATGACTTTTGAGGCAACTTTAGCCAGATAGTTACACTTTGAAGAAACACCATGATCACAATAAGCTCTTATTAAGGAAATATTTTATTGGGGATGGCTTACAATTTCAGAAGTTTAGTTCTTTTTTGTTATGGCAGGAAGAATGATTGCATGTCTACAGACATGGTGGTGCTAGAGAAATAGTTGGGAGTTCTTCATCCAGATCTGCAAGATTCAGAATGAGAGAGATTCTGGCCTTGGAAGTAGAATTTTGAAACCTTAAAGATGACACCCAGCCATACAGTAGCAGATAATCACAATAGCAATAGCATTTAATGTCATGTGGTCTGATGGGAAATCACTGATAATTCAAAAGAGAGCATCTATATGTAACGTTGAGTGTAGTAAGGAGGAGAGGGCTGCGTTCCTGGTGCCCGGTTAGCTTATGTCCGAAATAATTACACAGAAATTGTATTTATTTAAATACTGTCTGGCCCATTAGTTCTAGTCTCTTATTGTCTAACTCTCACATATTTGTTTAACCCATTTTTAATAATCTGTGTGTCACCACGAGTTGTGGCTTACCGGGAAAGATTTAGCGTGTCTGACCT
Source organism: Ondatra zibethicus (assembly GCA_004026605.1). Taxonomy (NCBI): domain Eukaryota; kingdom Metazoa; phylum Chordata; class Mammalia; order Rodentia; family Cricetidae; genus Ondatra; species Ondatra zibethicus. The sequence goes on along the minus strand of PVIU01006211.1, from coordinate 30,343 downwards.
GGTAGCTTTATGGCGGGCGGCTCTCCCTGACTCTGTCTTTTTTATCCCAGAATTCCGTTTTGTCTACTCCACCCACCTAAAGGCTGCCCTATCAAAAGGCCAAGGTAGTCTCTTTATTCAACCAATGAAAGCAACACACAAATACAGAAGACCCTCCTACATCAGTTGTGGCTTTTGTTAGATGGCTTAAGGCTTTTGGAGAGAGTATTTTCAGATGGGAAAATTGAAAATTGTACCAATTTGTGTACATTATACAAAATTTAGGTAGTTTATACTATCAGTCCTTATGAGATTTTCAGACATATTTACTGTTATTTTGCCTTCTCCCCCTTTAGTATTTATTTCCTTTGCCTTTTGTAATTACATATTCTTTTTCCAAATTCCCCTTTATCTATATATCTATATATAGATATATATCTATGTTCAGCATTACCTTCATCCTTCTTAAGTATTTATCTCCCTTCCATTTCACAGTTAAAGCTTCCCCCATATTCTCCTGGTATCCTCTTTATATTACTTATGACTTGATTTTACACCATCTTTTTTTGCTAACTCCTACACTCTGGCAATAGTCCCTTTTTAATTTCTTGATTTCTACAGCCATTCAAGGTTCTGTACTCACATGTGAAAATCTGAAGCTAGAAGCCTAAGATGAGAGATAGCATGCCAAGTTTGTCTTGAAATAACTAATTCAAGGCAATCTTTCATAGCTGAAACATTTAAGTGAAATAACTTTTCTTTTTTGTAAATTAATAATACTCCATAATGTATATATACCGTATTTACATTATTAATTCACCTGTGTTAAGACATTTAACTTATTTCTATCTTTTAGGTATTATGCATAGAATAGGAATGAATGTGACTGAACTAGTATTTGTAGAATAGAATGTTGAGTCCTTTGGAAATATCCCACAGAGATAGTTTAGCTGAGTCATATGGTAAAAGATATTTCTCCAGAAATTGCTGTATTCTGATTTCTTTATGCAAATTTTAATTATAATATTATATTCCAGTTACATTCCATTCAAGCTATCAAATCTTAGGCAGTAGCAATATTATGTCTATGATTAGTTTCAATTCATTGCTCATTGCTAATACATGTGGTTTGGGGACTGGGAATGGTGGCACATACATGAAATTGTGGGGCTTTGGAAGCTGAGGCAGGAGGACTGTTTAAAGTTCAACACCAGCATAGAAAATGAAGTGAATTCCAAGGCAACCTGAGCTACATAGTGAAACTCTCTCACAAAATCTAAGAAACCCCCTGAGACAGATGAGTCATTGCTAAATTAACATCATTTGGACAGAAAAAAAGAAAAATGAAAACACTCATCAAAATTAATCATGACTTTAGTAAGTAATTTAAGACAATTAAGAGCATCAGCTGTTTAATGGCACTTTCCACTTTTAACTTTCTTCTAGTTACTATCAAATACAAATGATTATTTGGGTTGATGATCCATTAAAAAAATCATTCTGTTTTATTTTTCAAATACCTAAAGGAAATCAACAGAATGATTGAAATGAAAGAAATTTTCCAATATAATTCTTTAAAGAAAACAAACTAAAATCTTTGTGCAAGCAGAGGATGCTCATGAGATTGTGACTTCTCATCATTTTTCTTTTATTATCATCATATTAACAGTTAAATTAGAATCATATGGTTAAAAATAATAAATTTTTAGAAAATAGTCTCCTGTGCCCATGCATTGAAGACTACATCCCACTTTCCCTTCTATCAGGTTTGGTGTGGTTGGATTTATGCTGAGGTCTTTAATCCATTTGGACTTGAGATTTGTGCAGGGGGATAGATGTGTATCTATTTTCATTCCTCTATATGTTGACATCTAGTTATGTCAGCATCATTTGTTGAAGATGCTTTCTTTTCTATTGTATAATTTTAGCTTCTTTGTCAAAAATCAGATGCTCAGAGGTGTGTGGATTAATATTCTGGTCTTTTTTTTCTACTCCATTGGTCAACCTCTCTGTTTTTATGCCAATAAAAATCTATTTTGATTACTGTAGCTCTGTAATAGAGCCTGATGTAAGGGATGGTGATGCCTCCTGAAGTTCCTATATTGTACAGGATTGTTTTGGCTAATCTGCATTTTGTTGTTGTTGTTTTTCCATATAAAGTTGATTTTGTTCTTTTAAGGTCTGTGAAGAATTTTGTTGGGATTTTTATGGGGATTGCATTGAATCTATAGATAGCTTTTGGTAAGATTGCCATTTTTATTATGTTGAATCTACCTTTCCAAGAACATGGGAGACTTTTCCAATTTTTTTTTGGGGGGGGTGTCTTCTTCAGTTTCTTTCTTCAGAGACTTAAAGTTCTTGTCAAATAGGTCTTTCACTTCTTTGGTTAGTGTTACCATAAGATATTTTATGTTATTTGTGGCTATCATGAAATGTGATGTTTCTTTGATATCTTTTCTCAGCTTCTTTATCATTTGTATATGGGGGAGCTACTGAATTTTTTGAGTTGATCTTGTATCCTCACATTACTAAAGGTATTTATTAGCTGTAGGAGTTCCATGGTAGAGTTTTGAGGTCATTTATATATACTATCATATCATCTGCAAAAATAAAATTTTTAGCACAGACACTGAGAGAAAACTGAAATTTTCTCCTGAAACTGAGAAAATTCTGAAAACCAAAGGACACAGTCAATAAGACAAAATGACAGTATACTGATTGGGAAAAGATCTTCACCATCCCCACATCAGACCTAGGACTGATTTCCACAATATATAAAGAACTCAAGAAATTATACATTAAAATTGTAAATAACCCATTAAAACTGTTGTACTGAACTAAACAGAGGATTTTCCACAGAAGAATCTCAAATGGCCAAAAGATATCTAAGGAAATGTTCAACATCCTCAGCCATTAGGGAAATGCAAATCAAAATAGCACTGAGATACTGTCTTAACCTGTCAAAATGGCTAAGATCAAAAACACAAATGATAGCTTATACTGGAGAGGATGTGGAGTAAAGGGAGCAATCATCTATTGCTGGTGGGAATGCAAACTTTTACAACCATTGTAAATCAGTATGGTGGTTTCTCAGAAAATTGGGAATCAACCAACCTCGGGATACAGCAATACCACTCTTGAGCATATACGTAAACATAATCATACTACAAAGACATTTGTTCAACTATAATCATAGCAGCATTATTTGTAATAGCAATAACCTGGAAACAACCTACATGCCCATCAAATGAAGAACGGATAAAGGAAATGAGCACATTTACATATTAGAGTACTATTCAGCAGTAAAAAACAACAACATCTTGAATTTTGCATGCAAATGGATAGAACTAGAAAACACCATCCTGAGTGAGGTAACCTAGACCCCAAAAGATGAATATGGTATATACTCACTCATAAGTGGATACTAGCTATAAACAAAGGATATTGAGCCTATTGGTCACAATTATAGTGAAGCTAAGTAACAAGATGAACCCTAAGAAAAACATATATAGATCCACCTGGGAAGTTATAGTAGACAAGGTCACCTTAAAAAATTGGGAACATAGGTTGGGGGAGAAAGCAGGGTGGAAGGCTAAGAGAAGGGGAGCATGGGAGTGGTGAGGAGAATTTGAGGGAGGGGATAGTTGAGATGGAAGAAGGACAGAGATGAGAACAAGGCAAGAGATATCTTGAAGAGGGAGTCATTATGAGGTTAGCAAAAAACCTGACTCTAGAGAAATTCCCAGGAATCCACAAAGATAACCCCAGCTAACACCATAAGCAATAGAGGAATGGGTACCCAAACTGGTCTTGCCCTGTAGCCATAGAACCTTTATCCAGCAACTGATGGATATATTAAATATCACCATAGAACCTTTATCCAGCAACTGATGGAAACAGAGGTAGTTAACCACATGGGAGCACTAGACTGAGCTCCCAAAATCCAATTGAAGAGTGGGAGGAATGAGAATATGGGTAAAGAGGTTAAGACCATGATGGGTACACCCACTGAAACAGTCTACCTGAACTAATGGGAGCTCACCAACTCCAGCCAGACTGAGAAGGAACAAGCATAGGACCAAACTAGTCCCTCTGAATGTGGTTGACAGTTGTATGGCTGAGGCAGACTGAGGGGCCACTGGTAGTGGCACCAGGATTTAGCCGTACTGTTTGCTTGAACTGGCTCTTTGGGAACATATTCTCTTTGAATGTATACCATTCTCAGTCTAGATACAGTGGGGACAGCTTTGGATGCTCCCCAATGCAATGTGCCTTACCCTCTCTGAGAAGTGAATGGGGGTGGGGTGGAGGTGTGTCTGGAGGGATTGGGAGGAGGGGAGGGGTTAGGAAATTAGATTGGTATGAATAATAAAAAAATATAGTTTGTTTTCTTTTAAAAAATAATAAATTTATCTTAAATACAGTGTCTTACAGTATGTCAGGTAGTACTATCTAGATTGTGGAATATTCAGTGTAGTAAAGTTATTTAATTGCATAAAAGGTTTTAGTTTGATCGCAACACAAGTGGATGTAACAGCTAAGTGTTTTAAATATTCTCAGGGATTAAAATCAATTTTTCAAATATAGTTTTAACACTTTGATTTATGAAACAGCAGGAGCTGTTAACCTATAGGAAATTAATATATCATAAAATATGGAATTATTAATATAGCTCAACTTAAGCATCTGTGGTCCACAGAAATTATGTGGAATTATTTATTGATGGTCTTTCCCCTTTCTGACTTCCCTAACTGCCTTTGATGAATGAGGCTGCCGTATCTTTGCCTTGACATAAGGAACAGAGTCTGTGCCAAAACATATGGCTCTGGGTTTAAAAGTTAAATTATGTGCATATTTATGAAAATGTCTAATATATAGATATTCTAAAAGCTCTGAATGGTTGAGATTTAGTGTTTAATTTTACATAGTGAGGGAAGGTGGCTCTGAATTTGAAATATAATTATGCATTATTCCTATTATTTTTTGAAGTATATAACTATATCATTTTTCCCTTCCTTGTTCTTCATATACCCCTGCTATGTCTTTTTCAAATTAATGGAATAGTTTTTTCATTAATTTTTGTTACATGCATCCATGTAACTACGTATCTACATTTCTAAATATATGACTAAAACCTGTTTAGTCTATTTAATAATACTCACGTCTGTGCTTCAAAAGACTGATTATTTGATAATGGTTAAACAATTGTTGTTCTCTTCCCTGGAAAAGACTGTTTTTCCCACTCTTGATATTCCCTAGATGCTTAGTTCTTTGTGGAGGGTTGAGGCCTCCTAAAATTTCCTCTGTCACTTTAGCATGTCTATTGGTGCTTTCCCTGTTCAGCTCATATGTAGGCTGTCACACTAGTGAGGCTTCATGGGTGTAGCTCCTGATGATAGTCAGAGAAGTCTCATAGTAAACTCCCTGTTCCTCTGCCTCTTACAATTTTTTTCATCGTATTTTCTGCAAAGCACCTTGAGCGTTAAGTTTTGGGATATCTCTTTGTCTTTGAATAATAATTATGCCGTGGGCACTGTGATAATATACTCCATTCACTCCATTTAATTCAATGGTTCTACCTATGCTAGAATGTCAAGTAACTGCTAAGTTCATATTGCTAGAATCAATGCTAATGTATTTGGAACTCAATGAGGAACACTCATGACTTCAAGAAAAGCAAGTTGAGACATTTGCTTGGGGAATGATGAAAAAACAAGATATATAGTCATCTAGATATGTAGCATCAGTTGGCTTCCTGTGAATTCACTGAAATGAGACAATCAGTTCCAGTCACTAAAGCAATGATAGACAAAATGATGCAAAAAAAAATGGGGGGTGAATCTTTACATCTGGACAATTACAAGAAACTGTACTCTGCCAGTGCTCAGATTTCCAGCACATGCTCCACTAGTAATATGCTGGGTAGGTTCGAGAAAGCTTTTAGCAGTTGTTATGAGAATAGAATTCCACTGCTGGGATAGATTTATAAAGTTGCACTCAACTTACATGTTGTGATTCATGTCACATTGTAGCACTCTTACACATACCTATTAAAATCATTTATGCCCTTTTTATCTTTTCTAGCTATTGCAGTTTCTTCATAGCCAATTTTATTATTTTGTCTTGTGTTGTCATACTAACGGTTGAGTCCCTGACCAATTTCTACAAAAATATCTAATACACAAAATGATTTTGTGTTTGTGTGTGTGTGTAATGTCGTTAAATTCAGGCAAAAAAAAAAAACAGGAAGAGAAGAGTTAGAACTGTAGATCATTGGCTTTCCTTTCCTAAAATAAAATTATCCTCTTTGTAAGTATCACCCTTGCATAAACAGAATTCTACTGGATGCAGGAAATGTTCACTTGCAAATCACTAACACTCAAATGTGATTTATATTGTCTAGATTCCTCTTCAGTTTTAGTATACCTTAATACCATTTGCAATTTTATTTTAAATTTATTACAGATGCTATCAGTAGCTCAACTGGAGTCTTTAAATTTTTTATTATGCATGGACCAAGATATATTTTGGTCTGTTCTGAAAAAGCATGTGTTAATTATATATAATAAAGAATTTTATCATAACATTTTTGTACAAATATATAAGGGATTTTTTTCATCTTCAGACCTGATGCCCCATTCCACTTTTACTAATATCTTCCTCTTATTCTACTCAGCCATTCTTCATTCTACTTGTGTGGTATTTCAATCATTGGATAAGGTTTCTTACAAGAATATAGGTAAAGAGTTGTTTACAGAAACATGACACTTTAACAAATTCTACAGCACTAAGGAAGCCATCTCTCTCCTTTTACCATCAAATGCATGTAAATCCTGAGAACTGCATGATTCCAAGCGCCTCTCCACCTTCTATGTAGGATGTTGGAAGGCTCAACCTTGTACAGGATTTGTGCAGGTAATCATAACGGCTGAGAGTCCAAGGAGTAGACAGGGCACTGACAATTGATGGTATATGAGATCTGAAATGAACTGGTTTGTGTATTCTTAGACCAGTTTGTAAGGGTCAGTGTTTATATGCCTGAGACTGAAAATTCAGTAACTTGTTGTTCATGAATGAAAATGTCAAAATATGCTTTGCATCCCATTCTCCAGTTTTCAGATAAAGGAATATGATGATTGATTGACATTTTCCCCCATGGCACTTGTTCATCTTTTCCCTTAAATACAAAATATGATCTGTAACCTTATCCTAAGGTTGATTTCTGTTGACATAAAAACTGAGACCTGGAGCATTTTCTATGCTTCTATGGTATTTCATATCTTCTTTAAAATGCTTGACACACTTAGTTATTCCTGTATTCATTGAAATCATGTGTTTCCCATTCCTTTCCAAATGAGCTTACAAATATTAGCCATAAGCTACAGAGTTAATGCCAAATAACATTTCAATTTTAATAATAGTTGTCCTCTCCATATCACTGATTGTTGCAACTTTGTAAAAATGTCATGATTCTTCGCCTTTTAGTAGCTATGCCTAGCTAGTTTACAGTTACTCTTTTATATAAACAGTATGTATAGTTTATATTTTTTGTTCATACTTTCTGATTTTCCTTCCATGTGTTAGTCCTATTGTAATATCTGCTTCTTCACCTTCTGTGGCAATCCGTTTATTCAAAAGAACCATTTATTCTTTTGGTCCATGTGTGGTTTTCTGTTTTCTTTACAAAATGAATAAATATAAAATCCAACATTTTCTGATATGAGGGTTTGCTAGGTTATTTGGGATACTGACTAATATCAACTGGAAACTCATCATACAAATGCCAACAATTGAATTTTAATGAGGTTCTTTCAGTGAATAAGCAAGAAGAAATTATTATGGCTGGGTTTACTGCTTCGTGATTCACGAAACTGTCAAAAGTTGGAGATAAAAAGATATTTAGATCACCTCGCAATAAGTATTTTTTGACCTACTTTAACCAGCCTTCCTCTTTGTAAATATATCAGTGATGCTCTTGTCACCCTAACAAGTTAATCAACTGCCATGTCTCTTATATCAGTATTCTTATATTAAGTGACACCACGTAAAAAAATGACAGCATATCTGTTTTTTATTTCTCTTGTTTTTGTCCAAATAAGTTTGATTTCATTTATCGTTCTCTATCTATATTTAATATTCCTGCTGTGTGACTGTGGCTATTGTGCATGAACCCACAGTGATCACAGACTTAGTTTATGTAATTCACAAAGCTCCTGACTAATTATTTGGCAATCAGCATCTTAAAATAGATAAATAAGTTATTTATATTTCCTTGATAATAATTTTGAAGCTAAAGCAATTACCTGAGGAGTTTGCTACCATGCAGAGTATATTTACTAATGAGAATGAGACCTATGTATGTGTGGTCTATCAAAGAAGAGCAGACTGTATCTGTACCAGCTACCAGGCAACATCCCTCTAACATGTAAAAGATGAAGCTAAAGAAATAATTAAAGCTCTCCTTCTGCACTTGATTATACTGTGCCTTTATTAACAACCCTGAAAAAATACTTCCATGCATACTATATGCAATATAAATGTCAAGGTAGTTATCACCGTTCTGGAACATCACTAAGTATACTCTTTTTATATTTATACACCTACACAGGAAGACACAAAAACAACAACATCTATAATACATGAAAAAGTATTGAAATAAAAATGTTCCTGTTTTTATGGACAGTATCCAAACCGAATACAATTTTAAAAGTCATTATGCATCTACAAATGATTGTATGTATGTATATATACATATATATATATATATATATATATATATTTAGGAATCTAAAAATTGATTATCAAATATCTCTAGACATAAGTCAGTTTTCTTGACCATCCTTTAAACTTTAGATTTTAAAGGAAGAAGCAGAGAAATGAATGCAGGTGTTAGTAGATATGTAACTAAATTCTCAGTTTGTTCCTAAGAAAGAAGAGACACATTTTAACCACACTCATCAAAAGAAGAGCATACAGACAACGTTCCTAAAAGCCTGTGCATTTCAGCTAAAGGGGTGTGTCATAAAGCGGCACTTTAGTGTTTGAAACATTTTGAAAATTCTTATGCCTTGTAGAAGAATTTTGTGCTGCCATGGAAAGCAGCTTCCGAGTAAACATACTCAAGATAGTCATAATGATGCTGCACTTAAGGGAGGGTTCTCTGGTAAAGCTCAAAACACATTTGATTTACATTACATCATACTCAGCAGCAAATTATGCAGAGCTGTTTCCTTCTGCCAAATGGACCCATGTTCTACAATGAAAGTTTAAAGAAGTATGTGTACAATGACATTAATATTCAGTCCTTTTATTGATATCTTGATATTTTTTATAATTTTAGATGATTCAATCCATTTATAACCATTTAATTTTCTCAATATTGTCTTATGAGGTTTGATATCAAATATTTCTTAAAATCTACCTTAAGTCAACTCTTTTGCTTCTATAAGAAACTAGCAGAAAGCTAAGGCACTTTTGATTACTTAAGGGTATTCAAAAAGCAACTGATTTGGTATTTCTGAAAGATAGTTGGCAAGGTCAATAATGATTGGGATTTACGTGGTATTCATATTTTCTATTCACATTGGACCATATATATTCTTGTCGTGATGTCTCTTTTCCTATCTTTTATATAACAAGAAAGTACACAAACATAACTCTTGCCAGCCTTGGCCAGACTGGTTCAGTGACCTGGGATGCAGTGTGAAGTCACCACCTTTTTTAGTCTAATAGTCAATAACTGAAAAAAGAAAGTTTTTTTAAAGCATAGAGCACAAAAGAAATTAAATTATTGCAGTTAGTATCTAAGAAAAGATTGACAAAGAATTCCCACCTTAAACATTCTCATAAACCTGAAATTTGTCATTTACCTCAGAGAGGTCCTACAGAAGACCTTCAAATATCTGTAAACATGCTCTGTTTTATTGTCATTAAATTTGTTGTCTATGTTTTCTGTCATTATATAAGATTCAAGGGGACATAAATCTTTCCTATTTATATCTTGTTCTTAATGTAATCTTCAAATATTATAACATTTTGATATTCAGGAATTTAAATTTACTTTGTATATATATACCTTGTCATAATATCCATATGTCATATAATTCAAAAGAATGCACTATAGATATTTGATTGTGAAAAATTTCACTTAACCTATGAACATTGTACTGTTAGTGGTGTTGTATAATATTTGCATGTTCATACAAAATGATATGTTTAAACTGTTCCTCATTCTTCATTCAAAATCAAATTATTCTCATTCTTTTTTTACCTTGAATGGCCAATGCTCATATTTTCTTAACCAAATATAGCCAAGTATGAAGAAGATATCTGAATATGTTTCTTCTACTTTCTTACACAAATAATATAATTCGTTCTGCAAGTGTTTTTATATTGATAATTTTAGATTTCCATAAAAAGAATCTGTGATGTTTTGAATAGAAATGACACCATCTTACCCCTAACCCATAAGACACTTGCAAAGGCAAAGGTTTCTACAATGGAGTCACACTGGAGAAACAAACAAGCCTTAAGACTGGAAGTCCCCATGCCCAAAAGTAGGTGGCCAATACAAATAAACTCAGGCACATTCTTGAAGGTTCTCTGCCCTACAATGATGATTCATAGCATTTTATTTTATTTTACAGGTCCTGTGCACATACATTTTTAATTTTATATTTTTATGGGATCCCTGCATGTGCAAAAGAATGTGTTTTTGAGACTATATCTGTTTCTTATGGGGTTTTTTTTTGGCTCTTTTTCTTCTGTTTGCTTGTTTTGTAGTATTCTGACTTATTTTTATTTTATTTTAAATGTTTTATTTCATTTTATTATTACTCCTTAGACAATCACTTTTTATCTTATTTTATTTTGCTTTCCCCCACTTAAGAGAAGGCAGAAATGATATGGATTTTGATGGGATTAGAGATGGGGAAGAATTGGGAGAGGCTGATGGAAAAAAAACCACAATTAGATTTCATTGTATGAAAATCACCTATTTTCAATAAGGCAAAACAATGTCCATTGTAACATGAGGTGCCTGCTAGTTGGGGTTTCTGTCCCGCCCAGTTCCCCAGCCATTTAGTCCCAAAGAAAATCACACATAGGTCTCCAGAAGATTATAAACTGATTGGTACATTAGCTCAGGCTTCTTATTAGCTCTTGTAGCTTGTATTAACCCATTATTCTTATCTATGTTAGCCACATGGCTCAGTACCTTTTATAGCATGGCAGGTCACATCCTGCTTCTTCGGTGGTCTGAGCAGGACTGTGAGGGAGCTTACTACTTCCCAGAATACTCCTGTTCTCATTGTCCCACCTCTACTTCCTGTCTGGTTTCCCACCTATACTTCCTGCCTGGCTACTGACCAATCAGCATTTATTTAAGATATGATTGACAGAATACAGACAAATCTCCCACAGCAGTCCATCTAATATTTTTAAAAATAACAAATATGCATATTTTCATAAGTAGAATTCATACAGTTTATTGACTGAATTTAAAGCAGTTATAATCATTAAGCTGTAACTCTAGAAATAAAATGTCATTTTTCAATTGTATCATTAACAGCTAATTAATAATAGAAAGTATTATAAGAGATCATTAATACAAAAATCATTTTAATTTTACAATGAAAACTGTAGTTCATATTGATAAGTCACAATGATACTAATTTAACTGATAAATATTTCAAAGCTCACTATATATCCACCCAAAGCTTTACTTATTATTTTATTCTATCATGATATTAACAGTCTTTGAAGTAAGTCACATGTATTGACATTTTATCAATGGCAGTATTAAAGTTCACAAGTTTGAAAAAATTATCAGTCTCACACAGCTAATATGATTCTGTTGCTGTAAAACTACAAATAATCCTTAATTGCTCTAAAATATAAAATAAATATGTGTCTGCGTATCTGTAAATAATAATCATTAGTGTCTGTTATCCAATAGTCAGAATCTAAGTTTCGTTATTCTGCCTGTTTTTGCAAAACACTGTCATAAAAATTATTGCTAAGAAACAAAAATTTTTTCCTGAAATCTTTTGCAAGAAGATTATACTTACTTATTCTTTACTTTGTGATAACAAACAAAATTACTAGTTATGGTAATTATTGAATATACAGTCATTTTAAAAGTTTACTGAGTTTTATTCACAACTATATAAACAGAAAACTTTTTAAAATTTCTATAAGAAATTAACAGGATTTTTTTAAATGTACTATAGTCTAGAACTAGCATATCTCCCCAAAATCCATGTGTTGAAAACTTAGCCCACTGATTGTGCCATCAAGAGTTGTCAGAACCTAGGTCACATGATCTAGTGAGAAACTGTTGGTTCATGGGCACACACCTTTCAAAGGATAATGGAACCTCATCCCTTCCTTTTTTCTTTTCTTTTTTAGCTTCAGGGTGTTGATTTGACAGGTCTTGATTTCCATGTGTTTCTGCTAAGATTTGTTCACATACCATTGCACAAAGCAACAAAGAAATTGATCTTAAACTAGAGCCTTTACAATTCACAGTCCCAGAGAACCTCGACAACAATGAGGACCCTAAGAGAGACAGGCATGGATCTAATCTACATGGGAAGTAGAAAAAGACAAGATCCCCTGAGTAAATTGGGAACATGAGGTCCATGGGAGAGGGCTGAATGGGAGGGGAGAAAAGGGGATGGGAGCAGAGCAAAGTGTATGGCTCAATAAAATAAAAAAACAAAACAAAAAACAAAACTAGAGCCTTTAAAAGTGAGAGCCAAATAAGGCTTTCTCTTCATAAACTGATTATCTCAGATATTGTCTATAGTGACAGAAAGATGGCATAAAAGCCTTCATTCTGTTGCTGAGATAACACAAATAAGTAAAAGGAAATTAACACTTGATAATAGCTCATTCATGAGATAAAACACATTTTTTAATTGATGACGCCTTCAAATGAAACAGCTTGTTTGTCACTGGATTTGTTTTGTGATAAACCAAAGCAAATTTAATTTATCTAAGTAAACTACTTAGAGTAGAAATGGGGCTGGAAAGATGGCTCAGCCATTAAAGGGTAGGCTCAGAACCAAAAGGCTAGAGTAGAAACAGATGAATCAGGGTAATACAACATTAATACTGAAAAAAATTTTTAGCAGTACAAATGGGTTTCCCTCTTTGGACATATTTTCACAGAATTCTTCACATTTCCTCCAAGATTTTCATTTGTTTATAATTGCTACTAATCATTTAATTAACTACAATGGAAAGCGGTATTTTTCAATGAAACTTGGCATAATTATTGCATGAGGCAGACAACAACACGGCTAAAAGAAATCTATATTTTCAGTGTTGAAGTGAAGGGCATATAAAATTTTTGTTACTGCTAGAAAACTCGGAGACATTACCCAACAATCTTCAGTGAGGCTCTGATATGTGATACAGTCACCCTGTGTCCGATGTCCCTTCCTTATTCCTCATATATGCCCAACACTTAGTGAGAAGACAAGCATAACCATTTACTTTACAATATCCTGATGGCTTAGCAGTGACTCCGTAATCCCTGGGATTAAAACAGACTACTGAGCCTGTACAGATTTCAAGCTAGGACTGTGCAGGATGAAGGCGATCTACTCTTGCTTACACAGGTCACTGCTCCAGGCCTCAGTCTTGCCATGTGTGAAATAAAGCTGCCTAGAGCAGCCACCTGGACTTACTGGACTGTGATTAGCATCAGATGTATTTGTTACATTTCTAAAACATGTTTGCAATAATATATACGAAAAAAATATATATACTATATATTGAAAACAATAATATACTAAAAACAAGAAAAATGCTCATTTAATACTGTCTGTGAACATCTTATTAAATTCAATTACTTACCAATTTCTTCCTCTGTCCTTATGCACGAATTTTTAACCTTACTATTTCTATTGATTTATTAAATTGGCAAATATAAAAGCAAAACATTTGTTAATTTTATGAGGAAAACTATAAATAAAATGAATAAATTATTTCTTCCCATAAATCTTTAATTCTGTTAAAGAAGTAACAGTATAAATAAATATATTTACTTATATTGGTTTATCGTACAAATAATATATCATTTTTATGATGATATTATACTGAGTTATACAATTATTGCCTATTGGTAGCCATTTCCTGTGCACCACACACAGCACTGAGGGTAATATTACTAAATCGTCACAATAAACTTAGCACAACTTATTATGGTTTTCTTTATTTTTATAGTCAAAGAAAGTCAAGAATAGAATATGAAAGCAAAACTGTTCACAGCTGCATCTCTAGCAATGACCTAAATCCAAGGAATATGGTATAAAACCTGTGCTTTTCTATCGCTATGTTATGATTGTAAAAAGTGGAAAGAGTTACTGAAATAAATGATGAACATAAAGATTGTAAGAAAAGAATAAAACAGAACTATGTAAGACAGGACAATGATTTCCTTCAAGAACTCAGAGAGAGTCACCTAAGGACAGATGGTACATAGTCATAGAGATACAGAGGGAGCAAGATGGAGAGAACATCAGAGGTAAATCCCAGATATTGGGAATGCTACGCCTTCCTTGGGGAACACAGGGATCAAAATGACCACTTGACATCCAGAGAGATAAGGTGGAAAACTCAACAGATTTGTGAGGATCAGAAGGTGCCACATTTTCATTCTGGATATTTTATGTATGATGAAAAACTCCTCAAATTACTTTAAGTCAAGAAATGGCATATATATTTAAAACAACATTATTATTCTTATTCTTCAAAATAAGTAACAATATTCAAAGTACAATAAACAAAATCTGCCAAGATTTGAGAGAAGTGGCCTGGAGTTTACTTAGTAGAGATAGCAAGATATGGGTCAACATACATTTTTACATGTATTTTGTTTGTGTTAATATTGCCAAGATAGCACAGACTGGCCTAAATAAATAAAAAAAACAGGAAGTAACATAAAGGAGGAAGCAAAGTTTGACTCACAATTTGAGTAGTTACAGTGACAGGCAGGATGTGAAAGTAATGGTAGGATGTGTCTGGATTCATTGCACCCACAGTCGTTAAACACAGAGGTGAATGCTGGTATTCAACTCAATTCTCCTTTTTGTACAGTACAGGATCTCAACCCATGAATGGTGCCAATCACCTTTAGTGGGTGTCTTTCCATCCTTGTTAACTCCCCATATAATCTCTGTCACAGACACATCTAGAAAATTGTCTCCAAGGTGATTACATACCCTGTGAAATTGACACTCAGTATGTACCATCATAGTTGTTTTCGATACTTTTTGTACATAAAGACATTTACTAAATGTAGAAATAAAGTCTGCAATGAACATGTGTTTTTCACTTTATAAATATGAATATTGAGCATGCCAACATGAAATACATGGTATATTCTTCACCATTGGTAATGGTCGTTATTCTTCATTGTTCTTCATGATGCAAGTATAGCTATCACTTCTTCTCTTCCTTTTAGTTAACTCTATGAGAGGGCACTCCAGCCCAAACACAGCAGCTGAGCATTTGAACAGAAGACAAGCACTTAATGTGTACAGGCAGAGTGTAAAAACCTTAAATGATGTCTCAGAAGCAAAGTGAAGTGATTTTTGTGACTATACATGACTGACAAGCTCTACACCCATTAATTTTCTGCTTTTTGTGTAATTTTGAAAAATTGCATGTTGTTTTTCATTCCTACATTCATTTTCTGTTGCAGTAAAAAAAATGCCTTTGCTGTTTCCTTAGAAATAAATAAGAATTCATTTCATCTCACAAAGCATAATAAGAGATGGTTTTGTACTCTCTCATGTAATTAAAAAAACACACATTAAGATTCTGGTTATTTCATGGGTGAATCACAACTTCTGCAGATTCTGTGGACTTCTTAGGTGGTACCCAAATCTTGCTGAATATTTTCTACTTGTTCCCATTTCCCCTTCTTTATTCTTCTTTATTCCACTCCACTTTAACTCTGGTTTGAATCCCATGATTATAAGTCTTCCCAGGGAAGATAAGTTGTTTATCTGTCCTTCCTGCTGCCACCACTTCATTTTTAACTCCATCTATCCCAATGACAATTGTATTACATTTTCCAGTGTTCAAAACCTAAGATATATGACATCAAGTAAATCTCTGTCTTCATCCCTCCTTTTATGAAACACAGAAGAACTTGAGGTGAATATTAAGTAAAACATTTTGAAAGTGATCAGCAATACACATCAGTATCACAAAATGACAAGGAAGTAAATAATTCATATGAGTTGAGAAATTCAATCAGTAGGTAAACATGGTGTGAAAGTCTCAGACCCTGAGGACTCTGCATTCATATCCTCTGCCTTCATGAAGAAGCTGAGTGATACACTGTAATGCCAATGCTGAGGGATGCAGAGTTGATTTGCTAGTCAAAATGTCAGTAAAATGGTAGCTCTTAGTTCTCTTGGAGAAAAACCCTGTACAAGTAAGTAATAGTATGTTTTCCCTGGAACAGACGTGTTTCCAACCCTTTCTCAAGAAAATGAGCTGCAGTATGATGGAGGGAGATACCAGTGTTGACCGCTGGCCTCATTCTGGGCAAATGAACCTTCACATGTACATATGCACAAATGAGCCTACACACACACACACACACACACACACACACACACATGAAAACAATAATATTTGGGCCGTCATATTCAGATCTACTTAGCTAATAAGCTATAGTCCTATGTCACGTGACTTATGTTTCTCCTGTGCCTGGCTTTTAATGTGATCCACTGATATTTTGGTAAGTTGTTCTCTGCTCATTTTTTAAAAAATTATTTCACGAGTTTTAGCCTAGTGTACTTCATCTGTAAGCTTTCTTGGTTCCTGGTAACTATTTTCTCTCTTATACAGGTAACTTGTTCTCTCTTATACAGTACTTCCCAACCACATTTTCCCCTTCTTCCCTTCCTCTCAGTAACCCCCTTCTCTCTCCTCCCTATCCACTATTCCTCTGATTCCCTTCAGAAAAGAGCAGGTTCACATGATATCATCCAAACTGGTCAAAATAAGATACAATAAGACAAGGCAAAAACCCTATGTAAGGGCTGGCCAAAGCAATCCAATAGGAGGAAAAGGTTCCAAGATCAGGCGAAAGTGCCAGACAGACCCCCCCCCATGCACACTGTTATGAGTCCTACAAGAACATAACCATAACATATAGGCATAACATAGATGACCTGGTGCAGATACATGCAGCATCCATGATTGCCTCTTCAATCTTTTCAGTCTCTGTGAGCCTCTACGAGCCCTGCTTAGATGATGCTGTGGGCCATGTTCTGCTGTTATCCTTTATCCCTCTGGCTCTCACAATTCTTTCTACCACTTCCCCTACCCCTGGCCAGCACCTCCAGGTTCTATGAGCTCCAATGAAAGGACCAGATGGAGATTTCTAATTTGGGTTCATTTTTCACCTAATATTTGGTTGTGGGTCTCTGTAATTGCTACCATCACTTCCTGGATTCTGAAAGTCTCTCTGATGACTATTGTGCTAGGCACTGAACTATTTATTAGTACAACAGAATATCATTAGCTATCATTTCATTAATTTTTTCTATATCCTATTTTTTCTACTTTTATTGATAAGATATAATCATTTAGTAATGTTTTAGTTATGCAAAGATTTTTCTCTTATAAGCATCACAATAGTTTCAATTCTTTCCTCTATAGAAAACTTGTAATTAAACATTGTATTTGTGTCTATTTCCATACACTATCTGGAATATTCACTGTTGTATTGGCCATGATTCATTCAATTTCATATATATTACATGTTTAAAAGAACACTGTCCCTAGAATATGAATATATTTGGAAATATATGTATACATAAAATAATAGATATTTATTTTATTAAATACATTTAGATTTAACAAGACTGGAATCCTAGAAATGCATATTTTATTAAACTTTTCTCCAGTTTTACTAATATGCGCTGATAATAATGTCTAATGAAAAATCATGTATCTTATTTTTGACAGCAAGAATAAACTGTGATCTGGGTAGCAGTCATTTTACACAAGTATAAAGCTTCAGTGAAGCAAGTACATGAACAGAAACATAATCAACTGACTAATAGATTAGTAAGGCTGTCTAAAGGCCTTAGCTCCCTTCCTCAGTTTAACAATGGATATGTTATTAATAAGTTAATGCAAATATTCTCACCTTAATTCACCCTGCTGCTCTTTATATGAGAAATTGTTAAAAGGAGTTTAATAATTGAAAGCATTTTTATATTAAGCTACTATTCTAAGCGCATGCCAAAAGAATATTGTTTACTGAAATAATGTTTGTTGGTTTTGAAATGTTCATTTTTGTTATAACTAAGATCTTCTAAAATATTGTAGTTCATATTATTTTGAGAAATACAAGGATATATACATAATGATTTCTTTAATTTTATTTTAGAGTCCATGACATAAAGAGGATATTCTGAGGTTTAGATACATTTCAAACTAGCAATAAGTATAATATTATTGATTTTTTTGTATTCATGAGTAAGTTATAATTGGTAAATATTGTTATTTTAGTTCTCCCCTCCCAATAAATAATGGTACTTTTCTCAAGAACAGACTATTTCCAGAAGAAATTTTGTTCAAGTAAAAAGTTGTAAAGAGTAGAACTTTTGCAAAAACATTGTTTGATATTAATTTTTATCATGTTCATGCTATGGCCATAGATCTGGAAAATAGACTGAAACATTATCATTATGAAATCATGGATTTTGGCCACATTTGTTCATCATTTAATCTCTCTTAGCTAAAATTCTGACAAAACACAAATATACAAAAAGTATTAGTTCTTAACAGATATTGTTTCTTAAAAAATGTACTTGGGCTTATGAAATGGCTCAAGGGGTCAGCCTGAGGACTTGAGTACAGTCCCATGTACAAATTCAGTGAAAAGATGGAGCTACAGGTGTCCCATGCCTTCAACAGGCATTCTCTCTTACTCTGAATATTAAGTAAATACAAAAAGGCTCAAACACAAAAAGAAATTTATGAAAGTACGAGGGGAGAAGGGCCCTAACTGGGAAGGGAAATTTTCTTAAGAGTGCAAAGGAAATAGAAAAGGAGACTGGGGTGAAACTACTAAAATTAAATACATAAAAGTATGAAACTGTGAAACAAAATAAAAATAAATGCTTAATAATGAAAAAATTGTAGTTTTCATAAGTAGTCATTACTGGGCAATTTTGTGAGTCTATATAAAATACTATGCAACATGTAGAAGTTGTCACATGCCTCTCCCTGCACAAATTGAAATTTAAGCCATGAGTATGTAAGTATTAATAAACATTCACTAACAGAACTTTTGTTTTTGTTGTTTACACAAGATCTTAAAATGCAGGCAGGTGTTAAAATAAAAATCTTCCAGCCTTTGCCTCTCAAATGCAGACACTAAAGATATAACTAGTTTTTCTTAATGGCCAAAGATAATTCTTATCTATGAATGTGTTATAACATATTGAATAATAACTCCATTTAATCACAATGTTTTAAAATTTTTAAGCTGTTTCATTCTTAATTCAGCTATATAATTCTTTATTAAACAAATTCAAAGTTAAAGTTTTGCACATACATTTGTTGTATCCTTAACATTCTTGCCTAGACATGATACCTAGCAGGTTATTGTTTACTTGGCTTCTTTTGGAAGCCACTAGTTACTGTTATTATTAATAAATATGTTCATACTTCATCTCTATGAACATTTCAAAACTTGGGTGAATGAAGTCTATGCAATTTTTGAAAAAATGGTAATCTTAATATTTAATAGTCACTAGGATTGGCAAAGTGCCTCAATGGGTAAATGTCTTTGCTTCAAAGCCTACACTTAGTTAGATTCCCTGGTCTAATGTGTAAAGAATCTACTCCTCCAAGTTGCCCTCTGACTTCCACATTTGTATCCCACACACATACAAACATGCATAAAAACATTCAGTCATACTTACAGAGAGAGAGAAAGAGAAGGAAGAAGGGAGGCAGAAGGGGAGACAGAGACGTCAGGAACCAGCCTTAACAAAAACACCTCTTGCCAGGGTAGGGTCATGGGGTTTTTGAAAAATAAGTAAAGAATACAAAGATGTATATAAAAATAATAAAACTGAAACCATAGAAAGTATCAGGAGGGCATTCAAGTGAATACTGAAATCGCCCACATTTATTTTTCCATACGTTTATATGTCCAAATACAAACAGGAGGAAGAATGTAACAATAGACTTTATTAACATGATACACAGGACAACTCAAACAGTTAATCGCTTTAACACTTTGAGACATTAAATCATTAGCATTTTGTTATTTAGGCAGTGAAGCTGCCCTCGACCATGTATCCTGAAGGCAGCCACTCTCCAGGTGACTTCATAGTTACAAAAAGAAAGAGAAAAAGACATTTTCATATCCTGACCATCTGTCAGGATGGCATGGACCTACTTGTATGAACTATCTTAATGTCAAAAGAATCAAGTAATTGCATTCTGAGTTGGGAGGACAGCTATGCTTGTCAGCCACTTAGAGTAACCTCCAAGTCTCTGACTTTCAGACAAAGTAGAAATAGGCACACATTTTTGGGCCTTCACACAGAGTGAAAGAATGAGAGACAAAATAAGAGAGCTGAAGGAAAAATGAAATAAAACATGGAATAAATTGAATTATTTAATAAATTGAGGACAAACCTCAATGATCCTCCCTACGAGTTAAGAATAGGTTCCTCATCCACTGAAAAAGTTAGCTGTCAACCCTCTCCACATTTTGAAAATCACTATCATCTAGAGATTCACCTAATAGTGAGGCAGCTGAGGGTATTTTGTGATTCATTATTTTCTTTACTTTCCCTCATGTATTCATTCTTAGGTACTTTTTACATGACAATGCCTACTTAGAAGCTGGGGCGCTTGTTATGAGTCCAACTTACATCAAGACTCTATCATGTAACAGGTTGCAGCATGCTGTGTATCATATCCATTATATTACTAACTCTTCTATGAGTCACTATGAAACACTTGGCATTATGATTTTCACTCTCCAAGTAAAATAATTCTATTTGAATGGCTTATCCTAGCGAGTCACATATTGAGGAAAGACACATATTTTGATGCCAAAACCCATGTTTTATTCTGTACAGGGCACTTGAGTTCTTCCCCAAGGCTCAGGCTAAGCAACACTGTGATCTCCTTAATTTATTAGTATATTAGAACTGGGAACCTCTGCTCATGATCCATCGACCTATGGGTTGATTCAGAGGATATCCTGCATGTTGTGTCCTCCTAATTTTATTTACAGATAATTTTACATATATATATCATCATCACTCTCACTAAGCCATAAGTTCCATAAGAAGAGTTAACAGACTCATACCTGATATTTTAGGGAATTCTAATTCTCAGTACACTTTATTAAATGAATGAGTTCTGTTTTCATTAGGTTTTTTCATGCTGGTTGGCCACAATTTGATCTTCACAGGCCTCTTTCTGATTAGGCCAATCTGACATAGATTATTAAATAGCCATTTGTTCTTTGCTGTCAGCTCCAATAAAAAGTACTATTTGATCACTGGAGACAATCTATAAAATGAACATTGAAGTATTCTTATGTAGTACACGAATTATTAGTATTCTTTTTCTTTCATTTCCACTATTTAATGAATATTCTTTTTAAAATGTGTACAACGCAATTTCCATTCTTCACTTCATATATTGTGAGCAATTCTGGCTTTTGTCTTTTGGTTCATTCTTATAACAAAAGATTCCAACATAGTAGAAATACACATCATATTAACTTGCACATTATCAGATTTCTAAAGGAGCATATCTGATTATAAAATACCTTGCACTCTCTCTGGTCTTTAGATTTAGATCAGTTATTACAACAGATATTAAAAGCTAATGAACTCTGCACTGGTTTTTACTTGTCACAAAATTTTGCTGTAAATATTGTTCGGGTTGTAATGCTATCTTTTCAAGTGTTATTATTTTTTTGTATTTGCAATAGTATGCTCTACAGTGTCCTTGTTTTCCTGTATTTAACCACAAATGATCTGTGTTTGTTACTTTCTTTCATAATGCTGAACATATTTATAATCACTTGTATAATATCGGTCATTCATTTATCTTATTGTCCCTCCAAACGCAAGGTCTAGTCCTATGTTGCTTATAATATATATTTTCCATGATTCCAACCATAATGGATGGTCCTAATTATTATTTATTAAAAGCAGCTAAATGAACACTTGATCATCAAAATACAGAAACTGATACATTTTTAGGATATATATTTTGTTGTTAATTTTACATAATAAAATGTTATGGTTTGAATCTAAATGTCCTAGATGTGTATTTCCCAGCTAATGGCACTGTTTTGGATGGCTGTAAAAATTTGGAAATAGAGAGTAGCTAAAGTTAAATGCACACCATCGGGAGGTCTTTCAGAATGGAACCTGACCTGTCATTTTACCTTTCTTTCTGTTTACCAGTCATCAAGGATATGAATAGTGTTCCATTACTGTATCTTTTACACCATGATGGACTGATATCACAGGAACTGTGAACAAAAAAACCTGTTTGCTAATAGCTGTTTCTGTAAGGCATTTTGTCACATCAATGCAAACACAACTGATAGTGCTTAAAAGTATTGTCATTTACTTAATAAGCATAAAATACTTGCTTTAGACAAGAATTAAACAAGACTGAAGAAAGTAAAATAAGGTCCACTATCATAGGACTTCTAATATTCTTCAAAAGAGATTTATTTTGATAAAGTACTGTTATTCCCTGTATTTTATTTTTTCTGTATATTTTAGTTTCAATTTCTTTTATGTATACATTTTGAAACAGCTATGCTAACAGTTATACTACACAATATTTTATTTGTGCTTTTAAATTTTACCTTTTGAATCAAAAATTATTCTGATAAAGTGGGTATGCATAGTTCAGATAAAGATGACAACTCAAAGACTGAGGCATCCTCAATTTCATCCTCTGTTATTTAGAAATGTGTTAAACGATGTAATGATACTCAGGACTGCCAGGAATATTTGAGTTGGAAATCAGATTTTGACATAAGATGAATGAAATGACCACTGGGTTTTAAAGTAAAATGTTAGATAATACAGTCTACACTACCACTAATGCTGCACCATTTTCTCAAGGTTGGTTCTGATGATTTTCTGGTCATATGTTTAATTTTTATGAATACAATAGCCTTGCTGTGTCATAAAAAACAATGTCTTTATAAAAACCTATTTCAAACAATGTGTGTTGATGTTGTGAGACCTTCAAATATTGAAATGATAAACATAAGATTTGACAGTCTTATATTTTAAAAACTGGCATTAAATATCTTTTCTGAATAGCAAATTAAAAAATAAACTTGTGAGGAAAAATTATCCTGAAATTAATAAACCTGACTGATATAGAAAATCAAAATAGAAATCTTGATGTTAAAAATGTGAAAAATCAAGAGTTTTTTCTTTCAATATTTCTTTTAACTCGATTCTATTCTTTTTTCTGCTGTTCCCTGAAGTACTTGCTATATTTTGTTCTTCTAAGTAGCATACGTGCCTTTTTCAAAAGTTCAATTGTTGAATAAATCAAAGAGTTAGTTATAGTGGGAAAATTTGGTGAGCTGTCAAAAAAGGGCAAGCAATTAACTTATAAATTTCAACTTTCCAATGTTTCCAAGCTCCATGATAGCTGAAAACCCTCTTTCATAAATCACTGTTAAGGGCAACATGGCTAATAAATTTATGGAGCTTTGTAATCATGCATGATACAAATCATGTAAAACTCTTTCCTATTTATTTTTATATTTTATTGTTTTTAATTGAGCTATACATTAGCTCAGTGGTTAAGAGCACTGACTGCTCTTCCAGAGGTCTTGAGTTCAATCCCCCAAAATCACATGGTGGCTCACAATTATCTTTAAAGTGATTTGACATCCTCTTCTGGCCTTCAGCCATACATGCAGACAGAACACTGTATGCATAATAAGTAATTCTCTTTCTTAAAAATGAAAGTTAGCAGCTGTACAAGTTTTCACTGCTACCAGCAATAGTGGAGAGTTCCCTTATTCCACATTCTTTCCAACATAAGCTGTCATCAGTGTTTGTGATCTTAGCCATTCTGACAGGTGTAAGATAGAATTGTAGAGTTGTTTCGTACAGCCATTTTGGAAATCACTATGGAATTTGTTAAAAATTAGGAAACAATCTACCTCAAGACCCAGCAATACCATTATTGGGTATGTACCCTAAGGATGCTCAATCATACCACAAGGACATGTGCTCAACTATGCTCATAGCATCATTATTGTAATGTCCAGAAACAGGAAACAACATAGATGTCCCTTGACCAAAGAATGGATAAAGAAAATGCATTATATTTACACAAATGGAATACTGCTCAGCAGTAAAAAAAAAAAATAATGACACCTTGAATTTTCCAGGCAAATGGATGGATACAGATAAAGCCATATTGAATGAGGTAGCCCAGATCCAGAAAGACAAATATAATAAGTACTCACTTATAAGTGGCTTCTAGACATGAAGCAAAGGAAAATCAACCTACAGTCTACAGCCACAGACAACCTAGACAACAAAGAGGACCCTAAGAAAGACATACATCCTAAACTTTGCTGGCCATCCAGTGTGGCATGTTCCTGGCTTTCTATCCTTACCCCATTCCATCTTGCCACCAAGCACTCCTTTCCACCTGCAGGGTCCTTGGATCCCTCACCTCAGCCTGCTTCTGGGCTGAGGGTATAGGGAGCCAGTGGTGAGTGATCCTGCCACTGGGGGCTTCTTTGTACCACACTAACCTGCCTCCCAAGCCTGCCCTTTTGTCTGCGAGGTCCTTGGAGGCCAGCAAGAGGCCAAGCTCCTGTACTGAGGAAATCCAGAATGGTGAGTGAGTGGCTGCCTCGCAGGACGGTCCCGGAGAATGGAGTACAGGCACCCTCCAATTCCCTAAACGTTTCTGGCCATACAACGGGGCATGTTTCTGGCTACTGGCTTTCTTTCCTTACCCCCATCCCATCTTGCCACCAAGCATTCCTTTACATCTGTGGGGTTCTTGGATCCCCCAACTCAGCCTGCTTCGGGGCTGTGGGTCTGGGGAGCCAGTGGTGAGTGGTCCTGCCACTGTGGCTTCTTTGTACCATGCCACCCTGACCACAAGCCCACCCTTTTGTCTGGGAGGTCCTTGGAGCCCAGCAAGAGGCCCTACTCCTATACTGAGGAGATCCAAAGTGATGAGTGAGTGGCTGCCCGGCTGGCCAGTCCTGGGGAATGGCTCCAGGCCCCCCACAAATCCATAAACTTTTCTGGCCATCCAGCAGGGTATGTTCCCAGCTACTGGCTTTCTTTACCCTATTCCTTCTTGCCCCCAAGCATTCCTTTTCATCTGTGGGGTTCTTAGATCCAACAGCCCAGCCTGCTTCAGGGAGGTGGGGATCGGAGAGCCAGCTCCAGTGCTGAAGAGTCCTACGAGAGCACAGACCAAGAAAAACTCACAAGTACACAGTCAGCCAGAGCAAAGATTGGACTAAGACGCCAAGAATTTCCTGGCCTCATTTGATGGAAGAGATGCGCAGGCACCAATGCAAGAATTCCCCCAACAACCTGAAAAACAAGATGATAACACCAGAATCCAGTGAACACACAACAGGAAGACTTGAACACCCTAATCCAGAAGAAGTTGACTTTAAACATAACCTTATGAAAATGATGGAGAACCTTAAACAGGAAGCAAAAAAACTCCCTTAAAGAAATGGAAGAGAAGACAAAAAAAAAGTTTGAAGAAATTAATAAATCCCTCAAAGATACCCAAGAAAACCAAGAAAAAGCAATCAAACAGGTAAAAGAAACAGTTCAAGACTTGAAGATCAAAATGGAGGTAATAAAGAAAACACAAACCGAGGGATGGCTGGATATGGAAAATCTGGGTATAAGAATAGGAACTACAGAGACACATATAACCAACAGAATACAAAAGATAGAAGAATCTCAGGCACTGAAGACACTATAGAGGAAATAGATTCATTTATCAAAGAAAACAACTAACAGATGTAATGAATCAAATGGACTTAAAAGATATCTATAGAACATTCAGCCCAAAGAGGAAAGAATATACCTTCCTCTCAGCATCTCATGGAACCTTCTCAGAAATTGATCACATACTCAGTAACAAAGCAAACATCCACAGACACAAAATAAATTCGAGTAACGACCTGTGTCTTACCAGATCACCATGGAGTAAAGCTAGAATTTAACAACAATTCCACCAACAAAAAGCCTGCAAACTCATGGAAACTGAACAGTCAACTACTGTACCACGCTTGGGTCAAGGAAGAAATAAAGAAATAAATTAAAGTCCTCCCTGAATTCAACAAAAATGAAGACACAACATACCCAAACCTATGGGACACTATGAAAGCAGTGCTAAGAGGAAAGTACATAGCACTAAGTGCCCACAGAAAGAAAACAGAGAAAGCTCACATTAGAGACTTTACAGCACACCTGAAAGCCCTCAAAAAAAAAAAAAAAAAAAAAGAAGAAGAAGAAGCAGACTCACCTAGGAGGAGTAGAAGACTGGAAATAATCAAACTGAGGGCTGAAATCAACAAAATAGAAACACAGAAAACAATCAATGAAACAAAGAGCTGGTTCTTTGAGAAAATCAACAATATTGACAAACCCCTATCCAAACTAATCAAAAGGCAGAGAGAGAACACTCAAATTAACAAGATCAGAAATGAAAAGCGGGACATAACAACGGACACTGAGGAAATTCAGAGAATCATTAGGTCTTACTACCAGGGACATACATTACGCCTGTATGCCTCAAAATTGGAAAATGTAAAAGAAATGGACCTTTTTTAGATAAGTACCATATAACAAAATTAAATCAAGACCAGGTGAACAATTTAAATAGATCTATAAGTCATGAGGATTTAGAAGCTGTCATCAAAAACTTCCCAACCAAAAAAAGCCCAGGACCAGATGGTTTTAATGCAGAATTCTACCAGAACTGCCAAGAAGACCTAACACCTATACTCCTTAATGTGTTTCACATAATAGAAACAGAAGAGTCATTGCTAAACTTTTTTTATGAAGCTACAGTTACCCTGATACCAAAACCACACAAAGACACAAACAAGAAAGAAAATTAGAGACCAATCTCATTCATGAACATTGATTCAAAAATTCTCAATAAAATACTGGCAAACAGAATCCAAGAACACATAAAAAAAATCATCCATTATGATCAAGTAGGCTTCATCCCAGAGATGCAGAGCTGGTTCAACATATGAAAATGTATCAATGTAATCCATCATATAAATAAACTGAAAGAAAAAAACATGTGACAATTTCATTAGATGCTGAAAAAGCATTTGACAAAATTCAACACCCCTTTATGATAAAGGTCTTGGAGAGATTAGGGAAACAAGGATCATATCTAAATATAATAAAAGCAATGTACAGCAAGCCAAGAGCCAACATCAAATTAATTGGGAGAAACTCATAGTGATTCCACTAAAATCAGGAACAAGACAAGGTCGTCCAGTCTCTCCACTATCCTGAGTGAGATAAGACAGACCCAAAAATACGAATGTGGTATGTACTCACTCATTAGTGAATTGTACCCATAAACAAAGGACATTGAGCCTATAGTTCGCTAAGTAATAAGGTGAACCCAAAGAAAACCATATATAGATCCTCCTGGAAACTGGAAGCAGACAAGATCACCAGGCAAAAGTTTGGAGCATGGGGGTCGGGGTGGGGTGGGAGGAAGCGTAGAGGGGGAGAGAAGGGAGAAAAGGAGGATTGGGGAGAGCTTGGGGAAGTGGGGTGGTTGAGATGGAGGAAGGGTGTTTATGGGAGGAGGGAAGAAGATAACTTAATTAAGGGAGTCATTTTGGGGTTGGCAAGATGCTTGGCTCTAGATGGGTTCCCAGGTGTCCACAGGAATGTCCCGAGCTAGGACCCTAGGCAGCGGAGGAGAGGGTGCCTGAACTGGCCTTGTCCCTTAGTTAGACTGATGATTCTTGAATATCACCATAGAATCTTCATGTGGTGATGGATGGAGATAGAGACAGAGACCCACATTGGAGCACTGGACTGAGCTCCCAAGGTCCAGTTGAAGAGCAGAAGGAGGACCACAAGGATTTGGTCCACCCACTGAGACAGTGTGCCTGATCTAATGAAAGCTCATGAAATCCAGCTGGACTGAGACTAAAGGAGCATAGGCTCAAACTGGACCCTCTGAATGTGGCTGAATATGGGGGAAGACTGAGAAGCCAATGATAATGGCACTGGGATTTGTCTCTACTGCATGGACTGGCTTTTTGGGAATCTAGTCTATTGGGACGCACACCTTCCTAAGCCTGGATGGAGGGGGGAGGGCCTTGGACTTCTTACAGGGCAGGGTACCCTGCACTCTCTTAGTACTGGAGGGGAAGGGGGTGGTTGAATAGGGAGCAGGAGGGAAATGGGAGGAGGAGAGGAAGTGGAAATTTTGAATGATATTATTTATAAAGCAATAAAAAATAAAATAAGAAAAAAAAGAAAGGCATACATATCTGCATATGAAGGAGAAAAAGACAAATCTTTTGAGTAAATTGGCAGCATGGGGATCACAAGAGAGGATAGAAGGGGAAGAGGAGGAAGGGAGGGGAGCAGAGAAAAAAAAAATATATATATATGAATATATATATATATATATATATGAAGTCAAAAGAATAATGATGATGATAATATTGAAGATGATGGACTGCACCTGAGGAAAAATACCCAAGATTGTCCTTTGGTTTCCACAAGCACACACATAAAATGTATAGAAGCACCTGCTCACACATATATACTATTGTATATGTTTATATACTTAAATACTTAATTATAGGTTTTGAAGCTTGTGAGGAAATTATCTGCATAATGTCATGGGAAATAGCAGTGTGGAGTCATACACACAATTCCGAAAGATGGTCATCAATGCCTTTCTGAGTAGGCAATAATTAAGATGTCATTTAAAGGCTAAAATTGATAGCCATGTAAAGAGCAATAGGCAGATACAGTAGGAAAAGTCACATAAACTACTATATCTTTTTAGTTTTAAATAATAAATATTGTGTACACATGAGAAAGAAAGAAGACAGTGTAGAAAGCATAAGAGAATTCCAGGTCCTCAGCTCGAATTGATATGCTCCCAGGAGCAACCTCTGATACTGTTTTTCGCAGGCTAATTGTGAACATATATTTTAAACCGTTTATCTTCTAAACCATTCCAAAATGAGTTACAGTTTCTTTTTAAATACATGGTGCAGAAAATTGAAATTCAGCATCCTTACTGTCTTAATATAATGAATATAATTATTAGAAGTATAGTTAGAGACAAGAACACAACCTTAAAGATATTACCTACAGATCTGGACCCTGGTGAGTGGACCCCAGCCCATCCGTGGGGCCTTCTGGCCACTCGGGGATCCCCTCTGCTGGCTTTGCTGCTTGTCCCAACCCTGCTCGCCCCCGGGCATCCCTTCTCATCTGCGTGGTCCCGGCTGCACCCAAGCTCGACCTACCCGGGCTGAGGCCTTGGGGGAAGGGCGAGTCCCCTGCTAGGGGGCCTCCTTTGTCCCACGGACCCGAACGGAGCGGGCAACCCTCAGTAGGCCTGCCCTTGGGACCGGGAACCTCACCCAACCAGCTTCCGCGGATTCAGCTGGACCCTGCTGAGTGGACCCCAGCCCGTCCCGGGGGCCTTCTGGCCACTTGGGGCTCCCCTCTGCTGGCTTTGCTGCTTGTCCCAACCCTGCTCGCCCCCGGGCTTCCCTTCTCATCTGCGTGGTCCCGGCTGCACCCGAGCTCGGCCTACCCGGGCTGAGGCCTTGGGGGAAGGGCGAGTCCCCTGCTAGGGGGCCTCATTTGTCCCACGGAGCCGAGCCGAGCAGAGCTGGCAACCCTCAGTAGGCCTGCCCTTGGGACCGGGAACCTCGCCCAACCAGCTTCCGTGGATTCATCTGGACCCTGACACCGTGAGCCAAGCGGAGCTGAACGGAGCAGAGCAGGCAACTCTCAGAAGAGATGGGCAGGCGCCAATAAAAGAATTCGTCCAACAACATGAAAAGCAACATGATAACACCAGAATCCAGCGATTATGGAACAGGAAAGCCCAAGCAACTTATCCCAGATGAAGTAGAAGAAATTGACTTTAAACGTAGCTTTATGAAAATTATAGAGTCCTTTAAAGAAGAGGTGAAAAACTCCTTTATCGAAAGGGATGAGAAAACTAACAAAAAGTTAGAAGAAATGAATAAATTCCTCAAAGATACCCTAGAAAACCAAGAAAAAGCAATCAA